>VZSF01000536.1:419527-689778 GCA_013398295.1 Chionis minor
AAAAAAAAAAAAAAAAAAAAAAAAAAAAAAAAAAAAAGTGGCGGCACTGAAGAAAGGGCAGTGTTTTCCACAGACAAATGCATATAAAATTCTGACATTATTCAACATGCTTTCAGACCAAAAATTGTTACAATGTCTGGTACTCAGAGATCCATTCTCTTTCAGCAAGCTCCTATCTGCTTTATATTTCCAGGGTGTTAGTGTGTATTTTCAGCCTGGTCTTAACATTTCCAAGCTGCAATTTGCAAAAATTAGTCTAGACTTGCAAAGCTGATTCACGTAAGCAGCAGCAGCGGGAGTTTATCGGAGAGAATTATTTGCACGTTTACAGCCCAAACTGAGTTTTGACTTAGTGCTTGTTGATGGCACGATGAATGTTTTTGCAGCTATTCTGTTTAAAAAGGGATGCGGGGCTGGGGGAAGGGGACTATTTGCCTCGGACCCTCCACATTAGCTGAGGGTGGGAGGACAGCGAGAGGCTGCCACTTGTCCAAGGGTGCGGAGGGAGCTGGAGCAGGGGCAAAGCTCCTTCCCAGACTCACTTGTTTCTCATTTTCCGACCCTGAACTTGGGCCAAGCCCCAGATTCCCACTTTGGCACTAACCTGACTGCAGGGTGAGCGCATTCGCACTAAGAGGGGTTGGAATTCCTAGAGGCAGGCGGGGTTTATTTCAACACCCGCTAGTACATGCATATTTTTAGATGGTGAAACCTGGAGTGAGCCAGATGAAAACAAAAGGGTCATATACCAGTGACACAGCAAGCAGTGAACATATATAACAGATATCACTCATTACAAAACGCTCGCAGGCTCTAGACTTTAGTGTAAAAATGTTACTAAAAAAGAATAGCCGCGCTTAGTTTTTCTTCACCTGGATAACAAACAGCTCTGAGCAACAGGTCCCAGAGCTCTGTGCAATAGGCAGGTTAAGGGATGCGTGGAGGATCTCCATGACTGGACACAATAAATGCCCTCCCCAAATATCAAGGACACCCTTCTCCTATACCTTGCATGTTTCTTAACAGTTTCTGCCTGCAGAGCTGGAGGGGGTGTTACCGCTGGTGTGGAGTAAGCAAAAAACCAGATATGAAGAGGGTACCAGAATTCCTACACACAACGTCTGAAAAACAAGCGACCTCATTAAGATCCAGAGCCAAAACAAAACAAACCAAGTACTTATTTTGCATTTTGGTATTAATTTTGACTCAGGCCACAGCTAACCCTTCATATGCCAACCGACACCAGAACCAGTATCGTGTGTTGCGATACCTCGTTATACAAATGAGCCGGGAACCGGCTGCTCACAAGGCATAGATTCACACGTTCAGCCATGTGGTGTAATTGTAACTCAACTGCGCGTGCACACAAGCACAGAGAACTGGGGTTGCTCATCCCCTCCTTTCTCAAAGCCTATTTTCCTTTGCGAGATAGTTCCTATGGCACCAGAATAAACAGTAATTTTGGTTCTCTGCACATCACCAGCATTTTCCCAGACAACCTGTTCTTTCCTTGTCAGCGCTCTGGATTGTTTAAACACCGCCATTAAAGCTTTCCAGTCGCTCTTGGTTTAGAGGTACATTTGTGCTCAGCTTTTAAGGAGGAGGCGACAGAAGACACACGCACGCACATACACACACACCCCTGCACACGGAGTTTCATACCCAGTTGCTTCCCTACTTCGCTGATTGAACAGGTTCATTTGCAAGAGTGATGCACAAAACCAGTTTATCTTGGTTCTGAATGGAAATCCTGGCTCTTGGCATGGAATACGCACTCTTAGTATGCTCTGCTGTTGGGTTAGACGCTCTGCTTAGACGGGAAAAGGCTATTGAACCCCGTTCAATAACAATTCATCATATTACTTGGAAGAGAGATCCACCTAGGTATCACCCTGCATTTATGATACCCCACACAGGCTATACCAGAGAAGGTCATTACAAACTTGCCATTTTAAGCACCGACAGCAGAACTTCCCTTGTAACAGAGGTGTAAGTCCACGGAGCTGAGAGCTGAGCGAAGTGTTTCCTACATACCCGGCTCAGGCAATAACTGGTGGCCTCTCCTTCCTTCTCAGCGTATTCAGGCATGAAACACAAGTGAAAGGATACTCCCAGGAACACCTTTGGAAATTTCAAATAAAAGGATATTTAGTACAAGCTCTTCAGCCTCTTGACCCTACACGGACCAAGGCTCAAATTCATCCTATGTGTGAGCCTCCTGAGGCGATTATTGCTAGAAACTTCCGGCTTTATCCACCTCCAGAATAAGGTTCTCTACATTCCACTGATTTTTCTATGCAAGCCAGACTTTTTCTCACAGTTGTTTTAGATGAAACCATTTATATATGCAATAAAAAAGCTATTTCACCACATTGCTGAAAATTCCATCAAGTTACAGTTTATCTTAACAGTATACAATTCAGAATGTATTAATAAAGGAGTACTAAGTATTATATTGCTTTTGGCGTAAAGAGTACATTATAGGTGTTTATAAACACATCAGTAAACATTATGGACTTTTAAGTAACCCTATTGACCTGTAGCATAAATGCTCTGTAGCTACTGATTCATGACATAGAAACTTTATGGATAAACTTTTACAAGCCACTTACAAACACACTCTTCGTATGAAATATGACACACTCCCAGACACAGAAATAACTCACAAAACCCAAGATCATTTCAAGAAAGAGTACAAGTCTTTTTATTTGGTTTAGCTCCTGTAAATTAAAGTTATACCGCAGTGTACAAAAGTAAAATTAACACAGAATAGCACTTTTGTAAAAAAAATATTTTTCATTGCTTTTCAAACGTGGGACTTGACAAAAGAGAGGACCTGAAACATCCAAGCGAGATGGCTCAGAAGAATTTCCAAGCATAAGCAAGAAGCATTAAGTCCCTTCCTTCTCTCTCTATGCCATTTTAGTTACAACACAGGTCATTTGCTTGCAGGTATCTATTAACAGGGGCAATACATCTCAACTAATTGCAGCCATCTCAAAATTAGTTGCCCAAGTCAGCACTGGTCACCTAACTAGCACAATCAGTGGAGCAAAATGGGCACATCCAGAGGACAACCCAACCCATCTGCCTTATACTGCAGATCCAAGACACTCACCCCCTGAGAGGCCGTTTTCTCACCATGGATCCTTGGATGATCCATGTTCCCTCTCTAGAGCAGGACAAGCCTCACGTAGACAGCCATGCCTGAGTAAGTCCCCGTTTTGAAGCCCGCTGTTAAACAGCAGCTGCAGAGCCAGCTCAGCGTGAGATGGGATAATTAAAGGTTTAACTTGTGGGAGCTTCAGCTCAGGCAAAATGTGTCCGTCAAACTTGACAGACCTTGCAGTAGTATCGGTATGAAGATACTGGTTATCGTGGGGAAGGATGGAAAAGCAGCAGCTGATACTCGGAGGCAATGACTGACCTGGATAAAATGCCTGTGGCGATTCCCACCTCGGCACATGCCAGTGACGGCAACGGGAACAGGGTGTTTCAAGCTTCCGCATCTGTCTTCCCCCAGCAGCTTTAACCCACCCGCTATCCTTGTGCTGGGCAGACAAGAGGACAGAAAGGTGAATTTGTGCCTGTTTCTCAGTGCTGGCACTTCAACGTGTATCTTTATAAGACAATCTGCAATATGGCAGAGCTGCCTCTGCTATTTACTTTCCATGAATGCAACCTGTTGCTAATATGAAGCGTCAGTATTTTGGATAAACGCAGATAAAGTGCCAAGAGGAACTGCAATTAACCATGGTGAATATACAACTGTCTCTGTTAAGCAGCCAGGACTGTATGGGTAAAACTTCCTCTCCATCGAACACTGCGGCGAGGAGGTTTCTTTGGTATCAACTTCTAACTGGCTCCCTGGCATAACAATAACTCCGTGTAACTGAAGGGTGTTTTATATGGTCTAACATCATTATAACGAGCCCTTTGAATAAACAGTTGTTGTATCTGGATATTCACCGCAATTAAGATGGAAAATTTGCTTCCTCAGGCCAACGAAAAACCACCTGTACCTGAGCCAAACGCCGATACCCACAGTGCAGTAACAGACTTCTGTTCATGGCAATGAAGAATTAGAAAAAAGTATTTTCAAAAGAAAATAGTGAATAAATGCAGAAAGGAATAATAAAGTAATGCCTTCAAGGTAGACAGACCATGCTTTAAGACAAACAGGGCCTCGGGCATCCTTGTTAGGATGCCTTATTTTTAAATTGTTTTCAGTAGGACCAATTAACAATGCCGAAAAGAGTAGTTCTTACCAGCTGGGCTGTACGGGCGTAGCATGACTGGACACTCCTGATCAGACCACTCTAAGCTGTGAATCTTGCTGCACTCCTGCTTGCATTCTGGGAATAATGCAGTCTTCAGGGCATGGCAGCCTTGTCTACAGCCTACTCCTTCGTGCTAACTGAACCGACGGCGCACCCCCACGTGTGCCTGTCGATAAATGAGGGTAAAAGACTAGAAGATGGCAGCCTGCTGGTAAACGTGTGAAAATATTCACTACTGATACCCATATCCTCTGGGTTGGGTTTGGCACGCAACATCTGCACACACCCCCCCCCCCCCCCACCTTGTGCATCTGTCTACAAAAACCACCAGAAAACTCTCAGCAAAATACCAGCAATCGCTATTCAGCACTTGAATACCAAGGAAACAATACAGTAACACCCGGTAGAAAGAAATCACTGCAAAAATACGCTTTGCTCTAAGCCATGCTGCTAAGACTATAATTTTCAAAAATACTTAGCTCACATACGCACAGGCTTTCCGAGAGGACTGACTCAAAATCTGCAGCTAGACTGAAGTGCCCGGTGAATTCTCTTTGCTGCTCTTGAGCTCCTTCTGAATAATAACCATGATGCAAAGCCAGCTGCTCATCACTGTGACAAGAAGCTGGTGTTGTTTTATTTTTTTCCACGCAATCACGCCATCGTTTCTAGTAGTACTACTTGCCAGGCATTGTCCCCTCTAAGTGCAAAGAAAAGGCACGAGTACAAGAGTCTCTTAGTAAAACATTAATCTCAGATCACAGATTTATTTTATGGATTTGCAACACAGCCCATATTACAAACATTGTCTGGGAACATTTACAAGAATAAATAAGATGGACTCGCAGTTGTAAAAAAAAGATTACACTTCACTGTAATGTACAGTCAAAAAATATATCTGATATTCATTGACTTGACATTATTTACCTTCCTTCTTTTAAGCTAGAAAGAAAAGACACTGAATGCACAGTGTTGAGATTTTTGTGTTTATATTTTTTCCTTTTTTTTTTTTTTTTTTTTTTCTTTTTTTTTTTTTTTTTTTTTTTCTCCATACGTGCTTTATCTATCAAACATCCAAACTGTACAAGTGAGTTTCACCAGTAATCCATAAAGGCCAAAGGAGAGGGGGGGAGATGGGGGCGGCATGGCAACAGCAGAGACTTAGCTCTCATGCAGCACGCAGCCAGGGAGCTGGAACAGATACTGCTGATCCAGATGCAGCCACAGCCTTGCTGTGTGAAGTCGTGGGTAAGTCTGGCAACAAGTGATGCTCGTACAGTTTAATATCAACAAGAGCGGGGAGGGGTCGGTGAAGGAGATTAAATCAATACGGGAGTGAATTTTGTCAATGCGTTTAGTCAGTATGAGTTGAAGGATGTGCTAAGGATGCAGCTCAAACTTTTGGCATAGAAGTACAGCGTTTACGTGCTGGAGATGTAAGAGAGGGCTCCAGGGGGGATGAGGAGGGCAATGTTCCAGGTAGATGAAAGCCCAGCACATGAAGTCTGGTTCGACTTTCAGCGGTACAAATGACTGACCATCATTTGTCCTGGGGAGTCTTTTTAGGGTAACACTTCCACCCCCCAAAACGCACTCCTTTCCATAATTTCACACAGATACGATTTCCTGGAGGTCCCCATTGAAAGATGATGTACTCACACAAGGAAATAGATCTCCACAGTGCAACACGCTAGAGGTATCTCACAAAATCCCCCAAATTGTAGCGTTTCTGGCTATCAGGTCTCCCAATGAAAAATATCTCCACTGAAACACCATCCTTCTGCAACAAGCGCCTCCAGTAAAGTAACCGCTCTGCTCTTGGAAACCTACATACAGAACACCAGGACTGGTCTCAAAGGTTACATCTAGCGTGGACCTTCACCTCGCAACAAGCAACTCCTCACGCCAGACAAAGTGGTGTGAACTGGCTTATGTTTATACTTAGAAACAGCTCACGCAGAACTGAGTTGCGAGAAAAACATTCTAGTTTGTTCTTTTCTTGTTTCTTGGTTGTTTTTTTTTTTTCCTCCCCCGCCAGGAAACACTATGGGAACACCAGCATCTGTCACTCAGTCTGCTGCATTGTTTTGTTTTTTAAGGCTCGGGTCGAAAACAGAATAGTGGTGAAAAATCTGCTGCATGCATTGGGACGAGGATGGAAAGGCTAATTTAGATCTCTCATGTTTTTTATAAACTGAAAAAGCTGTCAGGTTTTCACAATTATGCTAGTCCAACGGGTAACTGTAGGCTATTCTGAGTATACTTTATTTTTACAAGGGAGGCTTTTAAAATATTTTAACACAGTAAATAATGATTATAGACTAGAGGTCACTGGAAGTCAGCAAGTACTGTTGTTTGCTTTTTAATTTCCATCACGCTCAGTACCACCAGGATTTGGTCTTGGTGCATGAAAATGTATGATTTTGCTTGACTGTTACAGCAAATTGTACATTCTTCAAGTATGTATATGAGGAAGATGATTGATACCTTTTCCAAGTCAATGAATAGATAATACATGATAGATTTTCCTAGTGGTCCTTGCCAAAACTGCAGAAAGTGGGCTTTGCTTGCTATGCTGTTGGCTCGCCCTTGATGAAAGAAGAGCTATAGGTATTTTTGGAACAGGGAAAGGAAGAGCACTTGCATTTAAATTGTGTATTATGTATGTATGGCTATAGAGGGCTGCAATCTAAACAAACAGGAACGCAGGAGGGTTAACAGAATCCTTATTACTCACTTCTGTCTCCCTGACTTTAATTAGCTGGCTCCTCCTGTTTCTACTCCTGTAAACCTCTGTGCAGGGAAGATGCAGTAATTTGTTCTACATTTCAGTCTTCTAGAAGATATACTGAATTTTTGACCCAAAGGCAGTGGTTATGCTGAATAACTTTTGGCACATGGCCACCTTCATTTTTCAAACAAACTAGGGTTGGCTGAAGTTTGTACACTTCAGACAAATGAAAGAATCTCAAATGAAAACGCAGCAGGCTCACACCAAGTTCTTGAGATGCCCCTCGCGCTGGCTGGAGATACCATAAAAGTTAACTGTGCTATCAACAGAGTTGATTGTTTAAATTTATTACAGGACAAAGAAGCTTTCCAAGTGGAACATTTCCACTGCATTGCACATCCCAGACTGCGCCAGGACTGCGTGCTGCTCTGCGATGACTTGTTGAGAATTCTGCTAGTGTAACGGGTAGAGGCACCTCATATTTGAAGATTCCTCTCTCAAGCAAATCTCCCTTTATCTTTGTCCCTTGGGATTTATTCCCTCTGTTACACTCTGACTGCTCCATCTCCAGAGAACTCCACAGCGTGGAATGTGGCATTTTACGATCTTGGCATGAACTCAGAAAAGTAAGAAATATTTAAGAGCAGCCGTGCAAGAATGAGAGACAGAACAAGGCGCAAGTTTCCTACCTGTTTCAGGATTCCATTTAATCTGCCTTCTCCTCCAGGGTTTGGTTTCTCCCAAAGGAGATTCCTTCTCCTTTCCTTCTCTTCCAGATGGCAACTGGTTTAACTGTCCTCTGAATCACCTGCTGCAGGAGCCCCTCTCTTTCCTCTGACTCTACAGCACACCAAGAGCAGTGACCAGTGATCCCTGGCTTGAGATTTCCCAGGGGAAATCCGAAAAACTACTTCTAAAGGGCCTGTGAAAAGTAAATGGAAAAACAGGTCTAACATCTGCAGGCTTAAATCTACTGCTGTGGGATCCACATTGCCACCAGGCAATTTTTTACAGGCAGTTTACAGATCCAGAATAAAAGGTTGGAATATACTGACACAAATACAGGCTTTTCTGGGCAAAAGCTTTGGGATTCCCTCCTCTACCCTATGGAGTTACATGGACCACACTGATCAGGGGTCACAGGCATCTCCCAAAATCGCCGTCTGCCTTTTGGGACTTACCTGGACGTTCTTCAAATGTGTGTGCACATGGGCAGGGGTGAGCAGGAAAGACAGGGTACAGAAACTGCGTCTTGTTTTGGGGGTAAAGGCCATAAAAGTTTTTCAGTGCATGTAAAAATCTTTCATTACTAACTGCCCGGTGCCTGTGGGCCAAAACGGACAAATCAAGCTCACGTAAACAGCTAAAATGTTCATAAATTAAGAGGGACCCACCAGTGCATTAATAAAACTGGTTGGAGCTGAGCACGGCAAAGGCAGACACAGTTCTGTACAACCTCGTTAAAGAATTTCAATCACAAATTGAAATGCTTACTACTAACCAAAGTTCAGAGACTTCCCTGATGGGAGAATACCAGCTATATCTGCAGACATAAATAAAATCACCAAATTCCCATCTGCTGGCTTGCTACCAGAGGTCCTGATTCAGTTACCGTCACAGGTAACACTGTACACCCTTGCACAGTCTCTTATCTTTACATTGATAAACAAGTACCTCAAGTCTATTTACAGGAGGTCAAACGCCTTTTTTCTTAAAGGTAATTTGAAGAAGGGAAAAAAAAAAAATAATAAAGAACCAGCATAGGACACAGCTCCTGCAGAGATCTTAATTAAAAAGCCACCAAACCCAAAACCCACTACCAAACAAGCAAACGTAAAACTAAAAAGAAAATGAAAGATTGTAAAGACTTACTGTGCCTTTTAGGGGTTTTGGTCTATCTCTTTGCTGGAGACCACTCAGGGTCTTCCTTCTCCAGCAGCCAGACTAGATAGCTCTGGAATTCTTTGCTTTAGTTACATCCCTTAATAATTTAAGATGTTAGTTACCCCCTGTAAGAGACACAGTCACCCCTGAACCACCCCTCTTTACCTATTTCTAGCTCCCTGCATTTCAGATTACACTTCAGACCAATACTATGCTATTAATAAACAGTGCTCCCTCACCCCTGAAGGATGTCTGAATGGGGATAAGCTTTATCTTCATTACGATCATTTGAATACTGTCAATATCATATTTTTCCAGTCTAAAATTCAGTCATTGAGGAATTCACCTTTTCTACTGTACATGATCGCTTTCCATCCGCAGCAGGGGATGCTCTAGGTTGGAAAGCTCGACCTGACTATTAATCCTTTCAGGAGTGAGAACGTCTCCTTTATCTCATCTCATAATTTCTCTCTTTCCCAGCGAAAACAAACCCATCACCCGTAATCTTGCTTCAAACACACCACCTATTTTGCTACGGGCTGTTCTCTACGGTTTAAACAACCTCAAGGTAGTAAGGTTATTGAAAGTGAGCGCCTCCTCTCTTTCCACGCAATTCCCTGCATCGTTAATCCCCATTCAGCTCCCTTCGCGCAGGGAGGAGCAGCACAAAGATCCCTGAGCCAACACAGACGGGAGCTGGGTCGGTCCCCCAAATGCAGCGTAACAGCACGACGACATAACAGTTTGGCAACATCATCCGACGGGTCTGCGGAGCATCCTTCGGCACAGATTGTAGGCTGGACCTTGCAAGAAGGTTGACACACACGGCTGAGTTGCCACATAATAAGCTGTGACTAATAGCCGGGCTGCGGTAACCAACATTTGCATGAAACTTGTTCTTTGCAAAAACAACATAAAATTTAGCTTAAATATCTTTCCCTGCAGTTTACGCCAACGTCACTCTGCATTTGCAGAGGGCTAAAAGCGCACAGCGAGTTGCTGCGGGTCAGCTGATACAAACACCTGACCCTTTAGGAGCATTTTTCCTACCATAAAACACCTTCAAACCTACTTCAAGACCTTAAACAACTCCACTGCAAGTGCTGCTCATCCAACACCACCTTCTCTCCACGCACACGTCCCTCCTATGGGCTTACTTCTGGATTTTTAATCCACTTTCCTCTATGCTACTGTTAAGCCTCGAATTACCTCCTACACATCCATCTCAGTCACACTGCCATTTCTTCTTCCTCTCTTATTCCTTTTATCCCTGGCTGTCACCCTCAGTGCTTGCACTAGGGCTTGCAGTAATTCATGAGGGGGGCCCTATCGCTATGCTATTTTACATGTAAAATTAACAGAATGCGAAATACTAATTAATATTTCCATAGTATCCACAGGGACTCATTCCCTCTGGCTTTCCGCTGTTAGCAGTCACAAACACTTCGCTGCCTTGTAGTTCCTTCCTACCTGGGCAGTTGCTGAAAAATCCCATTCTGGGATCAGGATTCCCTCTTCCTCTTCTGTGCTAATGGCTCCCAGCTCCTGACCTACACTGTTACAGCCAGCAACCTGTAATCAAAACACTAGCATTACGCCTTCCTTCTCATTTTTATCTCTGATTTTGCTTTGCCTTCTACTTTTCTGCACAACTGTTTGTGTTGCTCAACAGCAAAAGTAAAAAAAATAAAATGAAAACCAGGAGCTTGTTTCATGAGATGCCAGACACCCGTCCACCTGCAGCCCCAACAGGAACTAACGGTGGTTTCGTGATTTCTCGCGGAGAGCAGAAAGGACCAAGTAGAAACCCCGCAGAGGCGCCTGCGCAGGGGTTCTCACCAATAATTTATGGCACACTGGCTACGTTAGGGACAACGTGGTTCAAGCTCATTTAAGACCTCCGTGATATTGAGGCCAAGAACCCAAAGCTCCTTGGAAAGAACATGAGCTGGGTGGTTCAGCATCCTGTGCAAGCCCCTCCTCTGCCTAGCAGGAAGATGATTATTGCTGCTCCAAACAACCTTCCTTGGGCTGCTCAGGTCTTGGTAGAGATAACAACTGGTGGGTCAGATACTGTAGGTTTGAGTCAAGAGTCACGTCCATCAGATTTCATTTTTATCCTTCATTGCCAAGGCAAAGGTATGACCACTGACAAAAGAATGACCACGAAGCAGAGGTGCCTTTTGATTTTTACACACAGAATTAGCATAATGTTTTGAACTTCTGGCGTGCTCTGTGACAGAGCTCCCAACAGTCTCTGAGTGTTTACCCGAGGGTGGAAAACTACAGGGTGGTAAGAAAGTGGAGTTTCCCTAAATTCTTACCTTCCGTCTATCTTTTAGCAAGTCTGTATCTGAAGAAACCTACAGAATCTAATTTACACACAGAGCAACCTCATATCCCTGCACCCTCAAGATAAATAAATGGCTAAATTGAAATACTGAATATTGTAAGGCCTTGTTCATTCAATTATTTTTTTCTCCAAGATTACCCTGCAGACTTTAATGATTAACTACTTAAAACGTACTCTTTCAGAACAGCAATTTCTTAGCTGCTAAAAAGTCAGAGTGAGATCCAGAACCATGGCAAAACACATCTGGTATTTGTTTCAAAGAAGGAGACTTGCACAGGCATTTTTGCAGAACAAAACAAAAGCTGTTTTGCTTAAGAAGGGAAGTTGCTGTGCTGCTCTAACACTTTTCTTCACACGTGTCAGAATAGGTTTCTGTGTATGTACATCACCTTTCCTACAGCTTGGATGGGTTACCCTTTTGAAGCTTGTAAGGCCTGGAAATCCGAATAAATCACTCGACTACATCTGACTGTACAACAGTTTGGAAATAGCGAGGAAACCTTGACCAAACCCAATTTTAACATTACCTTCAGGTTTTACGCTCTTGAGCAGGAACTTTCTTTGTTTGCACAGTGCCTAGTTCAGCAGGGTCCTGTTGTGACTAGGGGTCTTAAGTTCTACAGCAATACCAATAATAAATAAAAAATAATAATACATAGTATGCGATCAGTAACACCTACTTTATACCCTGTTTTTCAAAGACACACTGCACCCCCAACAAATATTTGAAAAATATGGTAACAAAGTTACCAAAAGTTGCAAGACAAATGCAATTTGTTTGATGCAAATATTTAACCTTAAGGTTCAAGTGGCTGGGAAACTCACTAACGGTATCGCTTCACCAGCACCGAAAGGAACACAGACCAGAGAGATGGGACCAGTTCATGCACAGCCTTGGGAATCTGGCAGAAACTGGGAGCAAACATCGGTTAGAAGCCGAGGCAGTGAATCCATGAACAGCTTCTCATCTCTACCATCTACTTTCATGCTAAAAGGGACTACCTATGGGAAGAGAATTCCAGTGTTGTTTTTTCTTGTGTTGGCCTTTTCATTTAGAAGAAGAAAAATAAAAGGCAACGGATAAGATAGACAAATTGTAATGAAACATTTCATATATCCCCTATGGCTATCTCATTTTTCCCAAATGACTGCTGCATGAAATTCAAAAATTAAAGACTAGGATTCGAGAACAAAATTATAAATTAAAAAGGAGACATTTAAAAGAGAATTTCCTAAGGGTTTCATTCTTTCCCCACTCTGCAGCAAGGAGAGCAAAAATACAATCCAAAAGAGGAGAGAAGAAGTCAGAGGGAATTAGAAAGTCCAGTCTTTCAGCCTGTCTCCCATTTTGCTAATTTTTACAGTAGGTTATTTAAGAAGCGGTAGATGTTCCAATAAAAAGCAGGCAGCAGCAAACACAGGCATCGTCTCCTCCTTCCAGCCAGGTCTGTGCAATCTCAGTCTCTTGCTCCGGGAAGGAGAGTTTTTCCTTCCCACACTTGTTACTGCCGTCCAGTGTGGGAGAGGGGAGAAGCGTCTGCCGGAGACCGGGGTCTGGCATTTTGGAGGCTCCCCTCCCTCCGCGGGGCTAAAAGGAACTCAAGTATTCCAGTGCAACCTCGTATACAAATTTATACTGTTCCTGGAAGACAGAACAGAAATCAGTGACATTAGGATACAGGTAAATTCTTCAGAGCCTCATTCTACAAGCTGTCAAAAATGCCTCCTTCCTTTTTCTTATACCATTTGGCGGGGCCAGGCCAACATTAATTGTATTTCTGTGTGATCCTGAACACGCATTACTAAGACACGGTATCACCAATGGAAGAGAAAAAACCGCTCCAAGAGACAGCCACAGAGCGGACTATTCATTATTTGCTTCATGCCCTCATTGCACGCGTTGCTTTTGAGGAAAGAATTCAGCGCCATCGATTGAGATGATTGAATTCAGGACAGTTTAATCTCTTCAGCTGCGGGGAGCAAGGCCCTGGGGTTGGGACTGGTCTCCCTTCCCGGTTTCACGGCACGTCACGGCATGAAGCACCAGGCTGGATACGTGCACAGGAGGACAAATCCCAGCCCTTCCCACAGCCATGGTGGCAGCTGCTTGGGGTTTAACCTCCTGGAGGCAGCTGGGAGCGGGAGACGCTGTTGATCCCACTACCAGGGAATTGCTGTTCCCTCCCTGCTCAAGGAGAGCAACAGTGGGAATGGAGGATTCATTGCACCTGCTAAAATGGGACCGACGTTCATTCTGATGGCTTCATGTTATGATTTGTTTTGATTCAGGCTGGGCTAAGCCACGACATTTTTTTTCACCTGCGCTGTGTGGGGTCAAGGCACAGGAAAGCAGCTTACCAGCGACTCCACCATGTTGGATTTGTTATTTCGTAACGTTTTCACTATGTGGAACACATCAATGATGTTCTGCTGCTGAATCATTTCACACACACTGCAGATGGCACAGAAGGTGCCGCTGCGGCCCCCGCCGTTCCTGGGTGCAGAAGAAAAGAGGCAACACGTGAAGCTGGGAAAAGGTGGAGGGAAGGGAGGAGAGCACGGCTCACGCACCGCAAACGCTGGGAAAGGTCTGTAACGTAACGACTGGTGAAGGACGTTCAAGGGTTTGTGAAAGCGGAGACCTCAGAGCAGGAGACGGGGATGGAACGGCTGAGCCAGCCCCTGGCAGTGGTGGACGGGGAAGCCCCAGGACCACAGCGATGCTCCTCACTGCTCTGGGGCTCACCGCAGCTCCGTGGCGGGAGCTGGACATGTGGCTGTGCTGCTTTGTTTTTGTCCAGGCTCCATGAGACCTACCTACTCAACAGAAAGTACCAGAGCTTTTTCAGCTGCTTTTCTCCGCAACCGTTAAAATCTCCATGCCCGGATGCTATAACGTAGCACAATATTCAACTTGAAGTGTATCACAAATGTAATTTAACCTCATTGTCCCCAGCTGAAGCCTGGCAAACCACCAAATTTCCAGGTCCATAATGGGTGCTCTTCAGACAGCATTTTGTGAAGTTACAGACGTTTTTTGAGTCCTACTTACAGGCAGTGGACAACAGTGCGTCCGTCTCTCCCATCGTACTGTTCCTGCCACTTCTCCAATCTTCTGACCACCTTCAGGAGGGAGCGTTTGGAAGGAGGGGTGTCCCTGTATGCTGGCCAGCCAATGTACTGCAGGTGCTGAACGATGCGATACCCATCCTGAGGCTAAAGCAAAGAGCATTTTCAAGATGATACATAGAACAGGGCAGGAAGCAGAGAGATGAGGTAAAGTAGAGGCACTGGTTACACGGCATCGTCCCCTCTGGATCTGATACCATCAATCACAGAATCACTGGGGTTAGAAGGGACCTCTGCAAGTCACCTAGTCCAACCCCTCTGCCACAGCAGGTCCACCTACAGCAGGTGGCACAGGATGGCGTCCAGGCGGGTTGGGAATGTCTCCAGAGTCGGAGGCTCCACCACCTCTCTGGGCAGCCTGTTCCAGTTGTCTGCCACCCTCAAAGGAAAGAAGTTCCTCCTCATGTTCACATGGAACTTCCTATAGTCAAGTTTGTGCCCGTTCCCACTTGTCCCATCACCAGGCACCACTGAAAAAAGCCTGGCCCCCTCCTCCTGGCACCCTCCCTTTAAGTATTGATAAGCATTGATGAGATCCCCCCTCAGTCTGCTCTTCTCCAGGCTTAAGAGACCCAACTCCCTCAGCCTTTCCTTATAAGAAAGATGTTCCAACCCCCTAATCATCTTCACAGCCCTTTGGTGTCCCCTCCCCAGCAGTTCCCTGTCTTTGAACCAGGGAGCCCAGAACCGGACCCAGGACTCCACATGCGGTGTCACCAGGGCAGAGGAAAGGGGGAGGATGACCTCCCTCCACCTGCTGGCCACGCTCTTCTTGGTGCCCCCCAGGATGCCACAAGGGCCAATGTTAATGTCAATGTTAACAACCTCCACTCTGGATACCTCATACAGTGGGGAAACGAGGACTTCTTGGTCATCTGGACAACAACAACCTCAGATATTACAGAGCCAGGCAGAAACTAGGTGTTTAGGGTCCCTTGTTTTGTTTTCAGCAGAAAATAAAGCCTCGTCAAACTGTATGAACAGGTCAAATACATCTTTCCTGGTAGCCTGTGCTGGAGGTTAGTTGTGCCATGAGAACTAAAGGCAAAGAAGGGCCTCAAAAAATCTCAGGGGACCGTGGCAGGAGCCTCATGAAGATTTTAGCAGCAGCCATTGGTGTTGAACACAGATGGGTGCAGAGCGCTGCGAGCTCATGGCATCCACCCTGCCAGCTACGCGTTTACGAGCCAGCTTCAGGCCCGGGGGTCACAGATCCTGGGTCTTATTAGCTATGTGCCTTCAAGGCTGTCCCTGGTTCAAAGGCAGCTGGCCTGGGACACAGGAAGGTGAATATCTAACCGATTTATCAATTTGTGTAGCTGGACCAACAAGGCTGACTCTGCAACCTCATGGCTGGATTTGCTGCACACACTGACCATGCAATCAGAGACTGCTGTGTTAAACAGCACGGAAATATAATTTGTGGTGCTTGTTTCCATTTCTGATTAGAAAAAAAATGAGAAAGGAACCGAAAAAGACCCATAATCAATCTGGCAAACAACTAATGAGAGAAAAATCCTCTACCGAAACCCTTTCCTGCAGCCCTGAGGTTGCATTGCCAGGGTCCAGCGTGCAGATAAACTCTGTTTCTATCATTTCAGCTGTCCTGGGGCTGAGGGATACAGACAAAGAGTTGCTTACAGAGATGGCAGTTGCTTATTTATAGGGAAAACAGCGGCAACTGGGAATCCCAGTCTAGCCAGTAAACGCTGCATCTGTCTTCAGAGACACCGCATAGTTGACAGATGGAGAGCTGCTGACACTATCGCCGTTTATTTCCTATGATACTGATGGTTTTTTATTGGCTACTAAGCGATTAATTGTTCTCAAATATACATAGAAAAATGCGTTCCATTTAAATACAGATTTTCAGCTCATATCATCCACTTTCTAATTTCAGCCAAAAGTCTTTTACCAACAGAGACTGATGCAATTAAATGTTAATTAAAGGAAGTAGCTACTAAATTCTGCAGTGGAATTTGTCTTTAGGTGAGAGAGCCAGCATCTCTAAATCACAAGTCGTGGTTCTGTCTCTTCCTCACGCCAAAACGTATTTTTGAGAATAAACAGGGAGCCTGGTATCTTACCCTGGCCATGTTGCAGATCCGGAATATCCGGTTGATGATATCTTCATCGATGTCTGCTGAAACAAACTCCACTTGAATGGGGCCATAACAACAGGATGTCTTCTCCGGCCAGTACTGCATGCAGAGCTGGAGAGAACAACAAAAGAAACAGAAAACACCATAACTATTAACACGGAAATGCATGTTCAGTTGTCTTCCCTTTTGAATTTATGACCAGCTCAAAAATCCATAACCAATCTTGCATGCCATGTATTTGCTCAGAGAAGACCTCCTTCTAGCTCAGTAAAAGTTTTTTATATCACGAATGTGATGAATGCGAGGGGAAAAACCCCCAACCTACATTTTAGAAGCTTAGCACCCCCCCGCCCTCCCCCTTGTTTTGTATAAACAGAATTTGTAACTGATTGAATTCTGGTGTCTAAAGGTGCAGAAAAGGTGGCTGACAAATGAAGCTTCTTTAGGGGTATAGATTAAAAATTAGTATTAGAAGATTAGTGCCTATAGATAAATTTAATAGGAACCACACAGGTTTGGTGTTAAAGAGGGAATAGTACCCAAGTACACCAAGAAAATCAGTCTTAATTCAAGCAAATTGGAACTTCTGTTTTCTGTAAGATGAACGTTTTAGCTTTCTGGCTCTACCAGTGAGCCGGGGAGGGAGAATGAGTTTGCTTTGAGAGCAGCAAGAGCAACTCTGATTTCAGGGTGAAGCACAACTGAATCTCTGAAGTCTGAGAACCAGGTTGGAAGTTTCTTTTCTTATGCTGATATCACTGAACTGAAAATACTACAAAAAAAGAATCCTATCCATACAAATTACGATCTAAGTATTTCAAATCCATCTGAAAATAGATCGTGGCGAGAAAATATTTTGCTTGAGATCTCATTAGCAGTTTCTGCTGAGGCTGTATTTCTTTCTGGGTTTTTTTTTTTCTTCCAATTTTCAAGTGTAATTTTTTAGAAGTCCCGAAACCCCCAGATGCTCATTTGAACTTGATCTCAAGCTTTTCAAGTTCAATCACTGCCAGTAATAACGTCAAGTGTGTGCATGCCACTGCATTAATTCTGTATTCCTGTTATTCCTTTGATCATATAGGATTGGAATTGGGTGGGATATTCATGCAATCTTGTGCATCTTTGCCCTTGTTAGTTTTTCAAGATTAAGCGAGGCCAGCCAGGACCACATAAGCAAGTCCTCCTTTGAAGGTTGTCTTTCCTCTTCACTCAGGCTTTCAAGCAGCCTGTAGATCTCTTCTGGAAGCATCTGTCCGACAGGCAGGGAGCTGTGAGCGGAGCAGGTGCTTTAGGAAACAACCTCAAGGGCGCATCGGAAAGAAGAAAAAGATTAAACCTTTCCTTAAAATTAAAAATCTGCTTTTCATAAAGCAGTGAACAGTCATCTACCCAAATGTGTGTGTATAATACGGTGCTTAAAGTGCTCTGTTATATTCCCCTGACCTCCACATGGCTCTGGTTGCACTTTTCTCCTGCCTGGTGGATTGAAGGTTCGCTTACCTATTTATTTTAACTCTTTTCCTCTCTACAGTTCAGGCACAGGGTTTATATAAGCACTCTTTGTATTTGTGTTCTGCTCACGGAGATGAGTAACACACGCTGCTCACGCGTGCCGGCACGGCGTCTGCGGGCAGTTCTGCCTCGGATACAGCGCTCGGCTCAGGCAGGGACCAACAGCTGGAGAATTACGACACTGTTGAACAACGACAGTGCCAGCCCAACACTTCCCTTTTAAGAAACCTCCCTTTCATGAGGGGTATCAAACTGTCACACCTCGCCTTGAAAGCTCGTAAGGTACAAACTTTAAAATCGTCCTTAACTTCCAGTGCTAGCTGGACGATTTTGGCATTGGCTGCAGACTCAAGCTAGGCGACGCCAAACGAGAATAACTGACAAAGTGACCTCAGATATTGCCAAATCTCCTTTTCTCCGCCTACAGACTACCTCATAAAAACAGAACCTTGCTAGAAAAAAACCCAAAGCAGGTAAAGTCTTGTGCAGACAGATAGTCGCAAAAATAACACTGGCTGAAGCTGATAGGTTTGTGTTTTCCAAGAACGAAGCATGTGAAAGCGTGGAATTTCCAGAAAAAGCTGTGTTTTTCTTTGAAGTGTCAGGAAAAAAAGGCAAGGATGAAATCCGCCTGTGGATTCGATGCCAAGACGCAGAACCAGGCTGGGTGAATCAGACAGGAGGCAGCAAACGCACAGGACCTCCACGTTCCGCGCAGAGCGGTGGGACTCTGCGGGTCACCACGAGAGCCCACTTCTGAGCAGAGCTCCTGCCGCGGCTGGAAATGAAATCCCATGGCGTTCACCCTGAAGGGAGATCCCCTCAATGATGGGGGTGATTGGCTTCTCCATTACCATCAGAAGAAAGAGACCAATAATCTCGCTGCCTTCAAGTGCGCTAAGATTTCTGAAGACAGAGAAGAGACAAATGAAAAATTAATCCACGAAGTACCAGCTACTTGAGGGTTCCTCTCCTCTTGTTTAACAAGTGCCGTAATGGGTGAATTAGCCATGCCAAATGTACTCTTCACACAAATTGCATGATTACGCCTTTTTGAAAGCTGTTATCTTCTGCCACTCATCAGCAAGGTGGCTGGAAATGCAGTGCGGGAGGAACTGCAGCTCCTCCTCCGGCAAGCTCAACTCCTGGAAATAATGGTGCCTTTAGTAGACAAGAAACCAACCTGCGTCTGATGCTAGAAAGAAAAAAGACACAAATACAACATGCTTCTCCAGAAACCGTGCAAACACACTTCTCAGGATTACAGAATTGCACTGGAAATCTCAAGGATCTTTTGAATGATTTCAGCATCTCTTGTGGTTTTTATTCTTCTGGAAATGCCAGACGAACAGGCAAGCATGAAGCGCACCGGGGCTGTGGTAGGGAACATTTTTCTGAACTAAAGGCAAAAATAAGCAAGGGAAGAAAGCAGGTTTGGGAGGAAGACTTGGGTTCACAAACATAATGTATTTAGATATCTAATCCCTGTTAATTGCCTTAGAAGGAGCCAAGCATGTGGACTTATCTTTTATTACACCCCAAAACATTACCTATTACTTTCCAGTTTCTCTTCGGTTATTTATTGGGGTGCTGCACAAGAAAATGTCATCAGAAATGCTCTTAAAACCATCTGGACTTGATAAGGTGGCTACATGACAGAAGCGATGAAAAATCACTTACTTGGGCTGCATCCATCTCATTCAGCATCACGACCGAGGAGCAGTTATAATCAAACACCAGCCTCCAGAAGTCTGCTATGGTGTTGGGCAAAGGGTGCTGGGTTACAATAAAGGCAGCAGGTTGCTTGTGGCTCTAACAAAAGAATAAGATTAGTTAAAAAAAAATTCAATCAACTTTTATTCAAACGAATATTATACCCAGGAGGCTATGGCTAGGCAATCTGAGCCATTTAACCAGATTATACAAATCACATATCCTTCTCCTTGTTATCACTCTGCAATGAATGAATGTCTCATAATGGGATTCTTTTGCTCCCAATGAAGACATTTCATTAAAGAAGTGTCACAAGAGCAGAGATTACCCAAATCAATTATTTATATTTTGAGACTCAGCAAATAATACTAATTCTACTATTAGTACTACTACTATCAGTAATATTAATAATTGGAAAGAAAACAGCTGGAAGCAAATGCTATCCTTTTTGCTGCAATGGACTCCAGGAACTACAGAAGGGATTCGCCCCCCCCTCTGCTATTGCTCCCTGGTGATGCAGCACTACAAAGGTGGCACATTTGGATCCCAGCCATCCTTCAAGAGCTTGTGGGGCAATATTTGGAGCCGGTGACACTGGCATTTAATTTCTGATGCTATTCTTTCACCTCAAAAAAGCCCTCTGACCTCAATCTCCCTAACCACGAATGGGAGGAACTGTGCTCCTAACCTCTGTGGAGCTGTGTTAATGAATGTTTGCGAGGCATTTCGAGATGAAAGGGTACGGGCTCAAAACTTTATCGCTTTCCAGCTATGGCAGGCAATGCTTAGACGAGCCTACAAACTGCAAAGTGCTTTGTGCTGTACATCTGTGAAGCAGACTTGAATCAAACGGCACAATATTTCTGGGTGCCTAAAAAAAACCCCACAAACCAACCACAAACCAACATTAAGATTTTGGATTTAAAGTAAAGAAATAAATAAAACCCCCAAAGTAGTAAGATGGCCGGTGTGGAGGCTTGCCTTTTCTCCTCCGTATGAGTTGGATGTGGGTGGAAGCGCTGAGCAGACCATGCTGGGAGGGGGAGAAGGTGCTGTGCGTGCTGTGCACCAGCTTATGGGGTGGCTGCGCCATCCCTCAGAGTGGGCACGTGTGAGGAAGGCGATGGGACATGAAGTAGAGAGACGGGAAAGGAGATGATCAGTCTGGAATGGATTCTCCTCTTTCCCCCTACTCTGTATTTCAAACCTAGGAGCACCAGCATGCGTCAAAAGCTATGTCGTACCAGACCAATGGTGGCAACAGAGTGGTAAATAAAATAGTGAATCTTATCTCTTAATTAGAGTTAAGAACATCATAATGTTTCCGCTATGTTTTTTCATTATGCACCAATATAGCAGATTGCGTAATTGGCTGAAGGTAAGATGAGTTTGTGGGTTTTGCCGTTAGAAAAAAGAAAAATGCCCCGCCTGTTTTCGTCGTTACAGGTGAGGAACCAGGTTTGCTGTTGTATCTTAAAGGGAAGGTGACAGAGATGCTAATTACTCACGTAAGAGAACATGTGTACGATCTTGTGGGAACGATGACAACAGGGACACGACATGGACTCATGTCTTTCTCCAAGCCCCGTGCCTTAAATACAAACCTATTGCGTCTTATGTATGGCTTGACGCAAAGAAGTGGCTGAAGTCTCTCTGCTTATGTTCAATTGTTTTAGGGGAAGGTGAGGGACAGTATTTCTCCTTTCCTTGTTACAAACCATTTTGCAGATACAAACATGGCTTTCCAGTGATTCTCACAGGAAATGAGCCTACAGGAAAGCTGGAGAGGGACTTTTTACAAGGGCATGTAGTAAAGGACGAGGTGTAATGGCTTCAGACTGGAAGAGGGGAGATTTAGATGAGATATTAGGAAGAAATTTTTCACTGTGAGGATGCTGAGATCCTGGGCGAGGTTGCCCAGAGAAGCTGTGGCTGCCCCATCCCTGTAGGTTCAAGGCCAGGTTGGACGGGGCTTGGAACAACCTGGTCTGGTGGGAGGTGTCCCTGCCCAGGGCAGGGGGGTGGAACCAGATGGTCTTGAAGGTCCCTTCCAACCCAAACCATTCCATGACTCTAATGAAAGATCCTAAGGCCTGTTTCCTTGAAAGGGATGCAGGACTTGAAGACAAAAGGTCCCAAGTCTTGAAATCTGCTGGGGGAGAATTCCTCCCCTCTGTGAGCAACAGCTGCCCTTTGGCTGTATTCCCAAAAGCTAACTCAAGGCAGAAGAGGCTGGTTTTTAATGCTTTGCGGTCAACAGATCGGAACAGTCTCCAGCACAGTTTTAGCTAGGAGCCCAGGCTGAGTGCTTCACCCTGAGGGAGCGTTCAAATGGTGTTATGTATCTCAGGTTAATTTTGGTGAACACAGCCCAGAGCAGCCTGCCAGATTGCCTTCCTGCGGCAATCCACGCTTCCAGCCCCAGCCTGTAACCCGTTCCAGGTGTACCATCATCCCTTCCTGCTCTAGCACTTCTTCCACCATAGCTTTCATGTAATACACGGTGCAAGCTGCAAGTCAAATAAGGTTGTGGGAGTTTAAAGAAAAGATAACATGAGAAATCTGGAAGGTAGAGGTAAATAAAATGATCAGCACTGGGACTGTGTCGTCAAGTGTTCCCCAGCATAGGCCTGTCTTCACACAATGAAAGAACTAATGATAGTTCAAGGCAATATGGGATAGAGGATCTCTTGGAAGAGTCCGCACTCAGTACTAGAACCGCAGACATGAAGCTACTAGAAAAGACAAAGAAATTGCAAGGTCTATCCTCAACAGAAACACCTATGAAAACGTGGGATTTTGGCTGTTCCCCTCTGACTTTCTTTTTTCTCAAAAGCTGCTGATCCCTCTATGGGAGGATAAAGGAGAGCCAGAGAACATCACAGTGGCTGAACTTCAACGATGGGTGAAAAATTCCTTTGTACAAAAAAATTTTAATTCGCAGGAATTTTGTGGCGCAGGACACAAGTATCAGCAAAGCGATCTGAGGTAATGAGAGCTGAAATGTGCAAACACGTTCCCAGTCCCTAAGAAACCAGAGAGGAATAGATTCCGCTTCGGCAGATTTGCCAAAGCACAAAACACACTTTACAGAAAAAACAAAACGTTTCCTTAGGCATACTGGCAATGAAAACATCCCAATCTCTCAGAAAAATTCTAAAATTAATTCTATGACCATTTGACTTAACCTTTTAAATGCAGTGGTGTCATTTTTTCACAAAGACTCAAAGAACAGACAAAATTTAAAAAGAACAACCCCAACATTGCTAGGGAAAAAATGATGACATTTCACCCTGGATCATATTTACACATACTCCAGCTGCAATAATTAGTGGCTTTAAAGACATCTCTGCCCAAAGGCAGTTAGGCACCACAGCAAAAAGAAACCATCAACATAATTCACCCCATCCAAATGACCTGTGCTGTGAGATTCCAGCCGATAAACAAAGTAAGGGAAAATGCCTTCAGACAGATTCACATCAACTTAACTCATGTCCTTCAGCGTTAAAGTGTTTTGCACATCTGATCCCTGCACTCCCATATTCTTAACCACATAAGCTCAAATAAATCACTCGCTCCACACTGCAAACTGTTCTGTTTGAAGAGCTGACCTGGCAAATAGTTCTTGTTCAACTTATATGACACCCAATATATGGGAAGAGCTGTCCCACCACTTCTTCTTCCATCTGCCTTTCTACAACCTCAGACTGCACACTCAGGAATTTCTTTCTCAAATATATTCCACCAACGCGAGGCACAACTACAAGGGCAGTGCAATAATCATAGTCTAGGTGACGCATTTCTGCGAAGCAGAGAAAATTCCATGTGCCCTTTCCCAGCTGGGAGATGTCAGACCCAGGAACTACAGGTAAAGAAGTTTTTTTGCTTTGGATCCCTTTTTCCCATAAAAGTATCCTGAGAACAAATAAGCTTGATACAGACTAGGATGGGCGAGGACAGTGCAGCGCTGCTTACATCCATGAGTGCAGCATTGATGTAGTTACTTGATTCACCATCCACGGAGATGAGGAAAGGCAGGCACCGGTCCAAGGGCAACACATCCATGCAGCGGTTCTTGTCATGGTTCCTTGGCAAAAGACCGATGCTGCAGTCTTCTGGCCGAACACGCGGCGTCACAATATTGAGAGTCTGCGAAGGAGGAAGGGAAAAAGGTAATTGACTTCCAAGAAGGATGCCACCTGCACAATACGTTTATTTTAAAGGTACTTAGACTAGCAGATCATTGGGATCCTGGAGAACAAAAAAGAAAGAGCGTGGAGGAACCGTTTGTTGTCATAATACGTTGCTTTTTGCCTTTTGTCCTGAGGTGCTCTTCCAAACACCGTAAGCTCCAGCAAAAACTGAGGGCACGACACACTCGCTAACAACTGCCAGCTCTCAAACCCCACAGCAGTTAGATAACATTTCTGTTCTTTCCTAGAGGTTGGAAAGAGCTGTCACAGCTACAAGCTGCAGCTTTGACCTGGTCATGGAGTGGAACTTCCTTGTGTTTCTATCGCCCCTAGGGTGGAAGCACGCATCCTTCTCCCTCTTCAAGCGGATCATGCGCTGAAGTACCTGGCTCACCCAGCAGGTCAGACTGGGTTCAAATCCTCTGGTGATTCCTCAGCCAAACTATTGATTTATCTTAACAACGTATATAAAAACCTAAGAGAAAACATGGGGGGTTTTTTCTACCAGAAAGTCAATCTGTTCCATACATTATGTTGACCGCTACTTTCCTTTTGGAGCAACACATAGGGTGCTTCACTCACATAGTCATACCTCAACTCTGGGGTCTTGCTGTCAGTCTTTTACATCATCCACCTTCCCCACTGCTTAACAGAGTGTTTCCTTAAATCTAATTTTCTTTTGAGTTATCCATTGCAGAGCCTTCCTGACAAACCAGTCCAGGTTGGTCAGCAGGGATTAAAAATAGCAAATCAAGGTGAATGCACCTTAACACTGTCACTTAAGTTGTGGTAGATGCCATTCTACTTTCACTTGTTACGTGTCCTCTTCCTGAGCAAAGCCCGTGCAGTCACACAGCGAATTCCTTTGCAGCCATCAGAGGAACACAAAATATTTAGGGGCCAAAAATTCTTACAAAGAGCTTGACTTCTGCCAGACAGGTTACGAATGGAGAAAAGTGGAGGGTCAAACAGTCCCAGATAAAGCAATGTGTCTAGGTACAAAATCTGAAATAATACAGTTGCTCTAAATTACGCAGGTTCTACATAAAAAGTCCCTTTGTCTAGAGACAGAAAGCAGGTGATCTGGCTGGGGAAGCAATGTGAAACCCCAGATCTCTGACAGTGCAGATAATTAGGCAAATGGCTTGTTAGTGATTTACTCCTGTCTGGTTTATGCCTTTCCCCTCTCTCCCTTGTTTTTGTACTTATTCAGATTACGAAATCTCTCCAGAACAAGCTTTTCCATGTTCAGACAACATGTAGTGCATAAGAAATACAACCAGCCTTACCTGAGGGCCAGTGGGACCTAAATAGTACAAGTTGTACCAACAGATCTACAGTTAGATCAACCAGTTCATAAAGACAGCAGCAAAAGACACCATCTTTTGCATTAAATCCAGACAAATAGGGCTGAAGAATGCTCTGAGCCAAAATCCTGTAAAAATAGATTCTACAACTAGACAGAGAAGGAATCTCTTATGCAAAGTACAGTGGAGCTTTTCCTTCCCACAGGAGTTGCCAGCCCCTGGCAGCTCAAAAGAACAAGCACACAGGCGACAAATCTCGTCTCAAATCATGACAAAATAAGCTCAACAAGACTTTTTTTTTCTTAATAGCATAGCAGCATTTGATGAAGTTCAGCTTTGCCTCCTTTGTGCCAAGTGTCCAGAACCGGAAACACTTTTACAGATCTGGTATCACTTGATAAAAACAGATCTTTTTTTAATTGAACTGTCATCAGCCGGGATCCACATTCTTTATCTCACTATCCCAACCCTGATGATTCCCTGTAAGGTTTCAGATAAAACCCACACATTCTCCCTTTGCGTAGACAGGGAGGAAAAGAGGCATCTGACTCAGACTGGGGCTCTAAAAAGACATTCTCCTGCTGTGAAAGGTACTTTGCTGGGAAAAGGGGTGGGCATTTGCAACAATTAAAGGAATCTCCACCTTTTTACTGCTGATTAAGAAGAACAGCCTCCTAACAAATAGCAGAGGTCTCTCTATCTCTCCCTTTCCCATCTAACTCATCTTGCCTGGATTTCCCACAATATTATGTTTTCCCATGCGCTGGCGTTAGCTGAAAATCCTCAAGGGATGCACAGATACATGGGGAATAAGACTGGAAAATTTAGTTCGCTGTTGTGCAGGGTGAGTTCTCTACTGTACGAGAGGTCCAACTGCACAGGGCTCGTGGCTCATGTGCCTGAAGCCCATTTATTAGGGTGGGATAAGAAATGGTGACAGCAAAACTCATTTCGTCGCTTGGCCCAGGCAAGTGGCGCTTCACCAGCACTTGTGAGTTTTACCATATGTCATTTGAGTTCTCACCACCAGTTACTTGGCACAACATACACAGTGAACCGAGGGATTCAGTTCACTGAAAATGAGTAACAGAGAAAGCAATGCTCACTGAGCTCGCTTTCTCCCCTTGTAAGGAGGGACATCAACAAGTTGATTGTCAAGACTCGGAAGCAGCACATGAGCCACAAAAATGGATAACAAGAAACCTTGAGGCATAAATGTTTCTGCATAAATTACAAAAGAAAATGAACAACAGAATATTTGTTGGAATGAGAAGTACAACATTATCCGTGAAAATTAGTACCCTTGCTCTACTGAAGTGATGGGGAATTTTTTCCTTGCCCAAGGCTGAAAAGTCCATGCTCAAAACCAAATCTCTGCTTGATTCAGTAGTAAAACAACAAAAATCAGCTGAAATCAGACCTTGGCTCAGTGTTCCCTTCTCTGCTCTGCTGGAAATCATAAAATAACACACAGAAATTGATTAAATACCTTCAATACACCAACTGCAATGACTAAGACACAGGAAATTACCTGAAACTCGTCTTTTATCTGGCTGGAATTGGTCTGGGGATCTAGTCTGCTGATGTTGTAATATATGGATCTGAACTCACAAACTGGAATGGCCGTGTTGCCACAGAGACATGCCTCCAAAATGGCATCATGGACAAATACATACTGCTCCTGCATGGGGGAGGAGATATGATATTAAAATCATACTTTTAATACAGTTCACTAAATACCACTGTTTTGTTTTTCTTAAATCGCACCCATTATGCATATTTGGCTCTCTTTCACGCGGAGACAAATTACCCAGTGTGTTATGTGACAGCTTTGTGAGCATATTTCATCCATCATTGCATGCGAGGTCTCATGCATTCATTTCAAATTTACAAGTAAAAGGGCAAGTCAGCACCCGCAGGAACCCTGGGACGAAAGAGGGGTGGGCTGAGGAGGACATCGGGGTGTAAAGCTTTTTTGTTCACAATCACGAGGCGACGGTCAGGAACGGATTGTGCTTTGGACCTACGATAACACCAGCAGAAACAACTGTACTAACAGGTCTGCTCCATCTGTCTTCAAAACTCCTGGACTCCTGGTATTCTGGGTAAAGTTCTTGCCCTGCACTAAATATGAGAAGTCCAACCAAGTTAAAAGCTCTTCTCTGTTCCAGGCTCTCGTCCTGTCCCTCAGGAGGGGAAGGCACTGAAGCACGTAGGAAAAACTTGTTCAGCAGGAGAAGTTGGTGCAGCTGCTGGATGCTACGCGATGGAGCAGCTCGCTTAATCAGCACCCATTCCTTTAATCAAGAAGGTTTCATTTGTTTAGCTTGCAATTGACACAAACTAGGTACTATTGGAGTTTGCAGTATACCTATGAATGAGTCATGAGAGGATGCAGGAGCTGGCTTTTTTCTGCTGCGAGAATAAAATTAATCAGCAATGCTAAGACCTAAACTTCAAGGTTTGCCCTCCTGTCTTGGAGGCCCCGAGTAGCTGCCAGCAAACGTGATTCGGTGCACATCTGGTCATGTTTAGCCACGGAAAGTTCTGTATCATCACATCACAGAGGAAGCAAGTGTTGACTTAATGAATTGCTGGGCTGCCGTTGAGCAGAGAAGCTGACAGGAAAGCAGGACATGGGAAGAGGAGACCTGCTGGCACCTACCTCTGTCTGCACCAGATTGACCCTTTGGGATCGCAGCTCTCGCACGCAGTTAAATATATCTACGACGCCTTCGTTCTCTGCCATGTCAAGCATGATGTCGATGGCAATAAAGCACCCCGTTCTCCCGGCCCCAGCACTGAAAAATTAAAAACAACAAGGGTCTGTATGATCAAGGGACTGTGGAGGGGCAGGGCTTTACAAGCAGAAAATAACTGTTATCACAGACACAGTGCTCTTCTCTTGGAAGCTGGTCCCCTCTCCTTAACGGGTTGATTTTTGCGTGTTGCTGCACTGGCTTAGGATTTAAGAGAATGAGGTAAAATAATGTTTCTTGAAAGGGAAATGGACCCAGGTAGCGGGGAAAAAAAGCTTTCTGTTCTTGAACATCAACTAAAAAATTACAAAAAATCAATCATTATGATTTTACAGGTGGGTTCACCTGCACACCTCTCATCACACAGGATTTTCTTCCACGGCACATGTTCACACAAGTGGGTGTGATGAAAGGGGCTCAGTCCTCCACCTCAAACGTCTCATTTCCCTTTTTAATCTGGAGGAGTTTGGGTCCCAAGGAGAGTGATTTCAAGCTGTGGATTGTAAAATTATAGAGAAAGGAGCTTGAGGCTACTCAAAACCTTCAGTTTAGAGCCCCCCGTTGCTTGTGAGAATTGGACTATCTCCTGCAAAACCGTGTTGTCACTGTGTCCTCCTTCCCTCCTGGGAAATCATCCAAGCTGGTTAGGTGTGAAGGATAGCGAGAGGAGAACGTCTCTTCACATCACTCCAAAGGAAGAAGGAAAACTCAGCTCAAATCAGGGAAACTTCAGTTGCACGAAAACTCCAGCAGAGCCGAAAGCAAGGAGATATGAATGACCATAAATTAATGGACCAGATTAATCAACTGCTGAATAGAGAGAAGATATTTTTCATTTGCAGGATTTTAATGAATAAGTGGCATTTCCTCTCCCTTTATCTCTCAGCTTTTCAGAATTTTAACAAATAGTTATACCATTTCTATATTTAGAGGATCCTGGCACTTCATAAATATCGAACAGTGATATTATCCAGCCAGGCATCGGTAGGGAGAATTTGGTAATTACCACTTAAAGCAAGTCATTAAAATTCAAAAGCAGATAAATAACGGAGAGGAAATGGCATTTATTCATTAAAATGTGACGGATGAAAAATTTCTCCTTGCTTTCTTGGTGACAATGAATCAGGTTCAGACTCCTTCCAGGGCCAGACCCATGTCATGGCACCAAGGTAGCAAATTCAGGCCCTGAGCTCTGAATGAACTCCCTTCTGCCAGCTCCTCAGGCTTAGCTGTGGTCTATTATAAATTCGATTTCATGCTTGCTAAAAAAACCCAAACCCAACCAAACAAAACACTCCCGCCAACCCAAGACTGTTAAAAAAGGTAAGATTTAATTGATTTTCCTTTTTAAAGTGGTGGCGGGATGTATTCTCTCTCTCTTCCTGATCACACAGCGTGGCACTTCGAGGGAATCGCCCGTGGGTTGATTAGGGCTGAGACTTTGGGACAGCCAGCTCTGCTCTCCAGCCTCCTGCTCCACCACATCTCCCTTACAGAACAGGTGCCCTGGGCTGTGGCCCCAGCACTGCAGAAATAGCTGCTACAAACCCAAACTCTGCTTTTGTAGCAACGTCTTTCCTTGCATTTGAAGTCACCTAACTCCGATGCCAGGCTGTGTGCGTGTGTCTGCTCTCCCACCGCCAGCAGCATGCCTGATCCCACCTCAGACTGTTAGTTCTTCACGTCAGGAACGCTCTCCCACACATTCACATAGTGCCTCTCACAGCAGGGCTTGAAGCTCCGTTGGAAAAAACCAGTGCAGAAGAGCCCCCACCAGTAACAGCAGCAGCCAGGGAGTTTAGCAAGAAGGTGATTCAAGCTGCGATTTTTTCGCAGCTGTAAACTAAGCAGCGAGGTTTCCTCAAGGCATTCCCCCTTTCTTTACTAGCTGGAAGGCACTGGGAAGGTTTTCACTCCAGCTCCGCGGCTTCGAGGAGGCCGAGATGCTCAACGGCGGGCACCCAGACCCAGGGAGACAGACTAATGCTTTAGAAAAGACTACTGATGCTGGTACAAAGCTGAACTGCAGCGCACGTGGGTGCAAAACAGCAAAGTTGCTTTAAAATCCCCTGTCTTTTTGTAGGCATTGTCCCTTCTGCCACGTGAGGTTTGTTGTAGATAATGACTGGAATGGTTGTCCTAGATATTTACCATTTTCCCAGCTCCGCTACGAGCATCTAAGAGAGTACAGGCCACCAGAGAGTCTTCTACATTCAAATGGCCCTCTCTGACCTACTTATACCATCTCCAACCCATGCCAGCTAAGCTCCAGAGCTGCCACTTTAGAAAAGAAAATCAAATTCCACTTTGTTTCCTCGTAAGGCTCACAAATCATATCCTTAAACAAACAAAATGTAGTTGGTTATTGCCAGATGAGAAGAAAAAAGGAAAAAAGCTGAGGGAGGAAAGGCTCAGACAAAGATCTCGCATACCTGCAGTGCACAACAATGGGTCCTGCTTCTGGGGGATTGAGAAACTTCACTTGACGCACGAAGCCCAGGAGGCCTGTGGCATAGCAAGGAACCCCGTGGTCCGGCCAGCTGGTGAAGTGGAACTGCCGAATCTCTCGGATCTCATGGTAGCCTTTCTGAGGAGACAACACAGCCTCTATTTTTCTTCCATCAGACTGCAACCAGCATATTCTGATCACTGCGCCTTTCCCTCAAGCAGAGGGCTGAACAAGCACTTAGGTCTCATCATACAGGGGGAACATGTCCTGCACCGCTTTTACTCCGAGAGGTTTCAAGCTGAACTCCAAGTATAAATCATAGAATCACAGAATTGCCCCGGCTGGAAGAGACCTTTTAAGATCATCAAGTCTAACCATCAACCCAACACTGCCAAAGCCACCACTAACCCATGCCCCTCAGCACCACGTCTGTTAAACATCTCCAGGGATGGTGACTTCACCACTGCCCTGGACAGTGTGTCCCAATGTTTGATGACCCTTTCTGTAGACAAATTTTTCCTAATATCCAATCTAAACCTCTCTTGGCATCACTTGAGGCCATTTCCTCTTGTCCTATCAGTCGGTACTTGGGAGAAGAGACCGATCCCCTGGCTACACCCTCCTTCCAGGCAGTTGTAGAGAGTGATAAGGTCCCCTCTGAGTCTCCTTTTCTCCAGGCTGAACAACCCCAGTTCCCTCAGCTGCTCCTCAGGAGACTTGTTCTCCAGACCCCTCACCAGTTCAGTTGCCCTTCTCCGGACACGCTCCAGCACCTCAATGTCCTTCTTGCAGTGAGGGGCCCAAAACTGAACAGAGGATTTGAGGTGGTGCCTCACCAGCGCCGGGTATGAATGAAGTGGGTAACACACAACTGAGGACTATGAAGGTGAATGCCAGCTCCCAATTCAAATTTGTTGTCTTCAGAGTTCAAACCCAGCCAGTTGGGAACTTTGCAGGGTGACTTCAGCCCCAGCATACCATGGCTGCACTTATCCAGCCTCCTTTGGTGTTACATAAACCCCCAAGAAGTCACACTTTAATCCTTTTTGAGGCGTTGAAGTAACAGCCCAGGGAATGAACACCTAGACAGTGGGCATGCCCCAGGCACCGGTAGGTTTTCTGCCATCTCCTGCCAAAAAAATCTCAGTTTGAGATTACAGCTGGTGGTGAAAAGGGCAGAAACTGGTACCCAGACCCATCATTTCGCTCTTCTGGTGAGATCAAGCTACTGATACATGAAAATTGACACCACTTGTACATGCCCTGCAAAGGGTAACACAGAAGTGTCAGCTAGCTGGGACATTTTATCCTACAGGAAAAGTAGGTGGAATCCAGCAGCAGGTCCTCTAACCGGTCAGATTTTGGCATTAGCATTTCTTACTAAATTTTTCACCGATTTAATGAAATATGGAGCCAACATATTAGAAAAGTGGAACAATATTCCCAGTGTGGCTGAAGTTCATTTAACAGTAATTTTTAAAAAGCTTTAAAACCACTTACTGAGTGTATGGAGAGTAATTTGGACAGACCTGTAATACTCTGGCACTTAGACATCCAATTTCTAATTACACGTAACAAAAATTTTCCAAATCCTGCTGATTTGGGGATAACCTTTACACGCTCGTCTTTATTATATTTTTATTTCTGTTGAAAGGGGACCTTACCTGGCATCCAGTTTAACTGATACCTTTTTTCATCTGTAATTTGCCACTATGAAACACGACAAGTATTCCTGGCATACCATCAACTATCTGCTGGCTTTTGGATGCATTTAAACTTCATGCACTGCAGAGTCTACTTCTGTGGCTACATCAAGATGTTCATTTAAAATCGTTTGTCCAAAATTGGAATCTCTGTCAAAAATTTAGGTTTCTGAAGTGAAACCCATCCAAATAGCAACAGCTTCTATCTCTGAGAGCATTCTGGATACACTTCCCAGAGTTCACATTTCTGAACACAAACGTTGTATTCAAATCTCAGCTGATTGAAGATTTCCTTACCTTTTGTACAGTAAATGTGCGTATGACATACTCTGCCAATGGTTCTGTCTCAATTAACGTGACTTTAATATCTCCATAGACTTCCGTGTCATCTGGCCAGTATCGAACACACTTTACCTGGGGGAGAAAAGCCAGAAAGTATTGAGAGGAACTAGCTCAAGTTGAGTCAGACCTGACCTACATTTTACTCCACTTTCAAGCTGAAGCCAATGCAAATTGGGCTTTCTTGTGATGCACAGACCTTGACAAAATTAACTGTATAAATTAGATCAACATTCCTTTACCATATATAGAAACCACAGGGAGGATTTTTTCAGTTTCCTCAGTTGTGAATACAAATGAAAAGGATGCATTTAGCATCTTCATGAAGATTGGCTTCCTGAAATTTCCATACATGCCCTGGCCATGTATCAGGTTTACGGAACACGTGACAGTCACTACCATCACCCCCTTTGAGAAAAATCTATGCTTTTGCTATTGCTACTGTAACTCTGAACTCTGTTTTCAGTTCATAGAGAATGTGAGATACTTGCTGATACACTACATTTGTTTGACTCTAAGCTTTCCTTATCAAATATGGACACAAATTCAACATTTTACCAGCTGTGACGGGCCTCGATGAAGGCTCAAGAAAGAAACCTGATCACATAAACACATCCCAAACTCAGCTACTTCTAGAAGCCATAGGCAAAACTAATAGCAGAAACTAAAGCCAAGGCTGTGAAGCTCTAGAAGGGATATTTAGGCTAACAAAGACTATCAAGTTATTAAATGCTCTAGCATGAAAGAGTGGAACAACACCTAAAAGCTGAAGCAATTAGCTGCCGCAAAGCAAGTTTCTTGTTCCAGTTCCAGTCATAATCGGAAGGGGGTTTATAAATATTAAATACGATTAATGTAGGTTTGTTGGCTTGGTTTCTTCTAAACAGAGGCATTTATTTCAAACTGAAGTGTCAGTAGAAGGTAAAATAGAATAAATAACAATAAATGAACAGAATCAGCTGGCATTCAACCATGAGATCTAAAGGAAATCAAATACAAAGCAGCTGAATTACTAATGGCTGTGAGTAAACTGTAATTTAAATTTTTCTTAGTACCAAAGCAATTTATGGTGACAAGCATCAGGACAAAATTTTTAAAAGCTCCAGTTTCTGGCTGAGAATGTCTCTAAACCAAAGACCAGCAGGAGTGGGAAGAATATGCTGGGGAAAGCCACCCCAGACATGCCTTTTTCTTATTCCCTAACGTCTAGCCTGCACCTTTCGACTTAATTCACGCTTGCTCCCATTGTGCTGGGCAATTTGGCAATTGCCTCGTGCTGACACAGGGGCTTCTGGCTCATCTGAGTCCAAGAGAGTGAAGCGGTGGGTGTCGAGGAGGTGGACCTGGATGGTCCCCGTATCCAGCCGTGCACAATCTCATACCACCATGAGAGATCTTCAGAGAGCGATCTTCTCTGATTGGAAAGTCTAGGCTTTGAACTGTCATTTAAAGAGCTTTGTTCATAGTTTGAACACCAGTCGTGTGTTCTTGCGCCTCCAGAATTTTGTGGATAGAGAAGTACTCAAATGATACAGATAAAGAATAATTATTAAAGAAGTACATTTTTCCTTCTGTACTGAAAAAGGAGACAGCGTCTCAGCAAGCATAAATTTGTGTAACCCTGCTAAAGCTGAGCAGGAACACGAACCTTATTAGTGTAGAAGGGAAGCAGCTAAGTATTACAAAATGTAGCATTTTAGAGAAAAAGACCAAGGTGGCTTAATTCATTCCCTTACTACAATAAGCAAAGGGCATTTCACTTGCTGAGCTCGCCTGAACAGCAGCACTGGTTTGGCTTGACGTCTTGGGAAAGTGGAACCCTTACCCTGCCCACTTCCACCAAGTTGGTGACCATGACAACACTCGCAGAGTTTTCTTGCCAAATCATTCTCCAGAAATCCTTCACTGTCTCTTGCATCGGCCCTAGGGAGGGAGAAAAGACAAAAGGACATCTTAAGGGAGGGTATGGAATGCCAGCAACTCTTTTCAGCTGTTCCCCAGCCACTGCCCTGTTCCCACAGGATCCTACTCTCCCTTTCAGAGCATCCCTCTGCGATTCAGGGTGACAGACAGAGCAAACAGCCTGCAGCTCTTTAAGAGATCAGACACTTCCTCGCAGGGGTTATTTAAGATTTCAGCACGCTGGAAACAAAGGTGATGGCTGTATCGTAAATAGTGGCGATGGCTCCAGTAGGTTATCATGTATAAGTGATGGGGCACAGATGCACCCTACAGTGCGTCTGTAATTAAAGCTGTATTGAAATTTGTAGTTGATGCAGCACTAAAATTCTTCCATTTCACGCTTTATTATTTATTAATTATGAAGGAGGAAGGAAACATTGCGGAAATTAGCCCTTTTCTGAAGTTCCCCCAGACAGAAAAATTCCAGGTTCCAACAGCCAGGACTCACAAGAGGTTTATTAGCCCAGAGCCTCTCTTCAACCTTGTTTCCTTCCTCTCCTCTATGCTACGGGTGAAATTCCCCCATGGACTCCTGTCACCCACCCTGCCCATACTTCATCCTCCGTGTTCTCTGCCTTGCTACATTCCCTATACCCATACGCCCTCAAATGCCAGTTTTATTCTAAATATGTCTCTTTACTCTTTGAATAGGGACCAGCCAGCAATGGAGCCATAAAGCAAAATTTATAAGAACAGAGTAACTTCTGTGAACATCACTTTTGCAGGTAAGGAACGCACAAAAATGAGGACAAATAATGGTAGAGGAAGTGGTCATGGCATAAGTTTGGTCAGTGACGCAGGAAAACGGCACCCTATTGTAAAGAACAGGAGTAGGGATGTTTGTCATGTAACATGGATAGCCCTCAGCATCGAATTGTGTTGGGGTTTTCCAAATGCATTTCCTACTAGTTCCCACTAATCAAAAGTTCAGCAGTCACAGGCTTATTCATACTGCCCTCCCCAAGCAATTTCACTCCAGAAGTTAAACCCCAGCTCCGTGAAGTCCCTTTTCAGTTCTAATCTCATACTTCATGCACAACGGACACGTTATAGATTGCACTGCCACCTCTGAGTCTGTGGCATTTTTTATTCCTGTAGCTGAGGTTTTGCGTTTGAGTGCCGTAAAGATCTTGGAACACCCTATATCCTTCCCTTTTGTGCCCCTACACCAAGTTTTCAGACGCTCCCCAAACCAGAAGATGTCACCCTATAAAGAGCTCTTCCAACAGTTTAGAATAGTAGTGGATTTACAGATATTTAGACATACGAGAAAGAACTTGCCTTGAGTTGCAATGTAATGGCGAGGCCGGTGATAGCCCTGGAAAACAAGAAAGTATGCGACAGCCTGTGAGGTGACAGTTCAGACGAAGCACAACAGCACATATTTTAGACTTTCCAGGTACCAGTGACTGTCACATGCTTAACACTGTACTAACCCTGGTTACTGAATGGGTCAAGATAGGCAATGAGGTTGCCCTGTGGTATTTTAAGTGATGGTATCTCGCTCAGGCTGAATAATAAGATCTCATTATGCCAAAGAGAAAAGAGGAATGGGGCAGTTTTCACTATTTTCTCGAAGAAACACAAGTCCTGTGACTACCCTGTGGGCAGCTCTGACAATGAATAGGGAAAAAGTTGCACCTTCTTGTTTGAAAAAGAAGGAAAGCATGCATTTGCCTCTGTGTGAAAATGCGTAACAGTCTTAAGTAACTTCATTAGATGTATTTTTAATCCCTTAGAGAAACTCTTCTGAACGTTGCCATGTTCCTAAGAACTAGGAGTTGCACACACGAAACATGGGTTCATTTAATCATTCTGTGTGTGCAAGGGAGGCTGCTTTTTCAATGTTATTTTAGAACACTTAAAAAAAAAAAAGTCAACCTATTTACACGCCTTCTGCACTGCAACTTCTTAAGAAGTCAGTAAGTCTCAGATATCTCCCAACGCTACTGCGAGGGGCTGATAGTGATTTCTGCATACGTCACTTAGCCCACATTCCACTTATGTTGGTGGATCTGTCAAACACAGGAAATCTCCATCTGTCCAGACTGGTCAGACAGAATAAACTGGAGACCGAGAACCTTCTCCCTGTCACAACACGACGTTTGTATCATGTTCAGCTGTCACTCATCTCAGATCAACAGTCTGTCCCTAGGTAGGATGCACTGAATTCCTAAGCAGACTTCTCAGCAGGAGCGTTTGGCAGAGTTGGGAATATCCAGGAGCCTTACGTCGATGTAATTGGCGTTTATGTAGTCAGAGTGAGGGTCTCCATCCAGCAGCTGCAATCTCACTCTTGAATGATCATCTGAAAGAAGGAAAGGAAGTGACAGTAACGATAAAGAGGACTTTGCAAGTGCTTCATTTTATCTGCCCACTCCTGCAAAGGGGTAACTCAATACTCACAATAATAAAAAATGAAAGAACATGAGAGATATTCCTGTTCCTACAAGCCCTTTCTTTTGTGTTTAAGACAGAACATTTAGATCCTCAGGTTGAGGTTCATTCATACTCTGTGTTCAGTAAATTCACTGCTGTCACTGTAACCCTTACAGAGCTTTTACACAGACCACAAGTGTCGCTTGATTTGGGGGTCTCAGGACAGATCTTTGCAGGATATATGTCCTTTACAAAAGCCATCTTCACACTTGGAAGCAACAGCCTCCCTGGCTTCATCTGATCTACGGAAACTGAGGCAAGAGCTGAAACTGTGAGGATCAGGAGTAAGACAAATAGGTCACGACAGAGGTGTAAAAGATTAAGGAAGGTAAAATGGCAAAAGAAATGCTGCAAATAAGAAATGGGGCAACCCAGAAACCTGAAAGGAAATGCCAAAAGGAAATCAGAGCAACGTTCCTCCGAGCAACCCACAGAACTCGCAGCAACGAGACAGCATCGAGGCAGGGTTAAAAAAACGAATTAGAAACGTTCATGTTTTTGAGGACCTTCAAAGTTACTTTAGATAAGGCAATAGAGTAACAGATATCAATCTTTTCATCCCCCAGCCCGCTCCACAGTTCAGCCGCAGAAAGGAACCACCCCAGCGGAATGATTGTGTCATGATTTTCCACCAAGGGAATATTTTGATCTTCCTCTGGAACAGCTGGTGCTGGGCTCTGTCAAAGGAGATGCTGGGCGAGGTGGGCTGTGGAGCTGATCTGGTCTGGCAATCCCAGCACTGGCACGCAATTAATTGCAGAGCTGCTGTCTAAGGGCCAGTTCCTTGACAAAGGTCACCGCTGGGCACATTTTTAAAGTATTTTTAAAAGAATATAGAGTCCATTAGGTTTATTTCCCCTCTAGCAGCTCTGTAGACCCTACCTCTCGGTCAGTAAAGCATTAATGTTTAGAAGCACTTTGCAAAACACGGGCCTAAGCATGATTTACATTCCATTAAAAAGAATCACAGCAATGAAACGTAGAAATACGAGGTGTGATTCTGCAGTAACTCAGTCAAAAAAGGGCTTTAGTCATCACTTTAACTAAATGCAGAATCAGATAACAATTGTGAAGACAGAGGTGCACGCAGTTCTGAAACCCAGGATTTGGATATATATCAAATATTCATTTGGCTATGTACAGCAACGATTCTCATACCGCGTTCGTGCTTTGAGGGAGATTTTCACACCCAAAAAATACAACCGCGTCGCTGTATTTATCGAATCCCGTATTTGTGTTCAAAAAAGGCTACGCAGGTGAACCCGTCAAAGGCTCTGTTATATTTGTATTTATAAAAACAACCTTTGTAGCTGCGGTGGGAGTGGGTGTGCTGCTCAGAGTGCCAGTGCTGTTCCCAACTCTAGGCAATTACCCGCGCTCATGGCGACTGCACTAGGAGTTGCAGTAAATCATGTGGTTAGGACAGACAACAAAAGAATTTATACTTTGAGCCATTCACAAAGATAGACAAAAAGCTGATTAAACCAGACACCTCGATGAAATACTCAAAACCTCCCGCAGACAATTTCACACTTGCAATTCAAGGCAGCAGACCCAGCTAGTTAAGAATCACACAGAACAAGAGCAAAGAAAGAAAAAACCCTACAACAAACGGTTGGGAGGGGAACATCTACTAACTCCTCTGTGATGCCACGATATAATGATGTTATGGAAGTTTTAACTTATTGCACCAATAGAACTAAAAAGTGCTAAGACCAAAAATGACCCCAATGACAGGTGAAAAGAATCTCAGGTTGATTTTTTTAAGTGGGACAGAGACACTGTCCACACACGGTGTGTAGCTGAAGCACTCTGAAAAGCTCTCAAGGAAGAACCTGACTCTCTTCATTTAATAGAAGCAAAGCTCCAAATTAAGTTTCAGCTCTTTGAGTCACTCTTTAGTTAAAAACTTAAAACAGGCACGATGAATACCTTCTGAGAGCACTAGGTGTGAAAGACCTGAGAAGCAGACTGCAGAAGAGGTCTATGCATTTAGGATAATTACAGGTAAAGAAAAGATGCTCTGCAGCTGTAAAAAGTGTTGTTGGTTGTTGAGGGTTTTTTTCCCTTTAAGCCAAATATGGTTATTCTATCAGTGAAAAACAGTAAAGGATGAAGAAATGGATCACTGGAAATGAATGATATTTTTCAAAAAGGAGGCATTCAGGTTTAGGTCCAATTATATTTTGTGACCAAATGAAAAATACTTCTAGCTGAACTTTGCTTCCAGAGGACAGAATTAAAAGTATTTCATTGCATATTTTACAAAAATGAGAGTAATTCCTGTGGAAGATCTATTTCTCTTCTAAGTGTGAACACTGCAGCAGAAAAAAAAATCTGTGTATACAGTAAGCACAGAAAATATTAATGACATCTTAATGGTGTCTTTAATCTTATTCATAAGTTTAGGAACACAGTCGGGATAAAAGTTAATGGAATAACTTACCTTGTAAATCCTTCTTTTCCACCACAACTTTGGAATTTGGCTTTCATTTAATGGAGAGCAGCAAAAACCCAATGCAACTTATTATGCCATTAGCAGTAACAATCTTGTGCGTAGGTTTTTTTGGCTATGGATTTTAAAGGGTTTCTTAAAGACCAGCACATGTCTTCATTGTATCTTCTCCCAGTGGTTAAAATTTATTCCTTATTCTGCACCCTACCCACTGGACTACACTAGCAAAAGAGACTACATATTTGGCAACACTGAAATGAAAGTGTCACTCAACTCTTCTGTAAATTTATCAGACATCATATCACCATGCATTACAGATGGATTATAAGAAACTTTAAAAATGGAGGGAGAAACAGAAGAAAAATTGCACGTCTGTAACATTCAGGACTGCAAAAAAATGTACTTTAACAAATGTATAGATGATTTTATTTCTCCGTTTACTATAGCCTGTATGCAAGTTAGCAGAACTCTAAATTTGTATGAAGAGTACTTTGACTGAAAATTGGTCTTAAAACAGATTTCAGAACTGACAAGAATTTCACTGAAAAGCATTGCGCTCCCATTTTAGCACAAAAATGTTATCGTTTCAAACTTCTGTCAAAATTCCCATTAGTGATCAATTGAAATATCACTGCAATTTTTCCACGTCTCATTTCGACACCAGCACTGGATTAATCTCACACAACTTTCGCCATCTAAATATTACGCAGCTAGTCTAAACTGGCTGTCAAGGTTCCCCACACAGTCAATGGAGAAACAGACATCTTTGGAAAAGGCTCAACCCAGTTCTGGTACGAAAGGATGGTTTGCACTCTCAAGGACACACTGTCCTCCCCTTTCTATCCCCACTGATCCTGGGCTGCGCCTTGAGAACGGGGTCACAGCAAGGTGGGATATAGCCCATCTTCTCATGGTCACACACCACGGACATTGTACAGACAAGCAAGATTTTAGGCACTACTACCATGGAATAAAGATGCTTGGAAAAGACGTCTATTCTAAATCCAATACTGACACATGGGTTGCTTTTTTTTCAGACATGATCCCTGTCCGTGGCCAAGAATTGCACTCCACCTGTGTTTCAGCTGAGGGCCCCGTTAATCGCTCTCTGTTCATCTCTTCCACCACAAAATTCTCTGATTAATTCACAGTCTTCCAGCTGAAAGCATACGGTAGTCAGAGTATGAAGGAAATGAAGCAAACTTCTCTACTGTCTTTCGCCATCAACTCAACAGTTTTTAATGGACCACCACAAGACTTTAAAACCATGGTGCCTAAGCGGGGAGATGGCAGAGCTCCACTGCAGATGGGAGGATGTGGCTGAAGTAGGACTGGTACGAGCATCCCTGTGAGCGCTGACCTCCTCCTGTAATATTAGGGACAGTAAAGGGAGAAAAGAAAGGGAAAGAAAGTGCCTTCCTACAAGTCGAAGCAGAACACAATCTGATGTCTTCATTTCCTCAGCTCTCATCCAAGAGTTTTCATTCTCTCATACGCCGTAACTCTAAATTTGGCGAAGATGGGGACAAACAGAATAGAACCAACAGAATCCATATAGCTTCTGGCTATCTGCTCTTTTATGTAATGGGTTCAGCTCAACCCACAAAAGCTCAGCATCCCTCCCCTAACCACCACTTGCTGATGCACTTTGAAGGCCTCAACATCTAGGCCTTAAAGCGAATTTACAATATTTTGCTTCAGCATATAAATGGATCCACTACCTACCCTTGCCCCTGAACGAAAAACCCTGCACCTTCGTGACTGTCTCTGTGTTTACTGCTTTTATCCCCCAAGTGCAGGAGCAAAGCTCATGCCCTCTGCCAATGCAACAAGAAGTTCAAGTAGGGCAGCTCCCTCCAGCATGGCAAATCTCTGCAATTACAGCGCTTCTTCCCACCACCGGCAGTAGATTTCTGCAGGCATACAGACACCAAATCCACTCCTCAGCTTTTCCTTGTCTCCAGAAAAACATACCAGCATTGCAGATTGCAGGGAACCCTGAAACATCGGGGTTTAAAGCATGGGAGATCTTAGAGCCCTCTTGCATCTCCTCTCCGCGAGCAGATTAGCCTCATTTGGAGTTTTGGTTTGCAAATGTAAGAGCAGCAGATGTTGGGGCTGGCAGTAAGATCTAGGTTTTCATAGACAAGCACGATGTTAATACAGCCCTGGGAAAGCAGTGAGCCGCGTAAACCAGTCCTGTAAGTGTACTATTACCCAGAAGGCCATAAAGACAAGATCTAATCTGCTGTGATTCACTGAGCAATGCTACTTATTGCAAGAGCTTACAAACCCACTTTTTAACAAAAGTCTCTGAAGCAGTTACAAAAGTTAGATCAAACCCTGACTTTTCAATTCACTCCCCAAAAGGCATGTGATATCTTGTTCCAGGAGTGATGAAATGACAACTGTGGCTAAATAAATAATGTTAATTGCCATCTGCAGCTTTTTACCAATAAACTGTAAGAGCAATCAGTGCATACTCTGGGTTTTACCAGCCATTACAATTCCAGCACAACAAAGCAGCTAAGGGTGTAATCATTTTTCCAACCCCCCCTTGTCTGTTCAGGCTTTGGCACAGTTTATACCCACCGAGCACAACTCATTTCCATGATCTGCCCCGAGGGAACTGCTCTACCGCTATTCCCAGCTCTGCTATCAATTCTCTATTCCAGATCAGGTCATTGCTTTTTTCTTGGGAAAGTTGCCCAACGGCCCCTGTCAGCAGGGTCTGGCTCAAGGCTCAGCCAGTGACACCACTGATAATTTCCCACTGGTTTTACAAAATGTCTGATGAATGATACGCCCCATCCTTAGGCATCCTCCCTTCCTTCTCCCCAGCCTCTTCGAAGCGAAGCAAAAATTTCACTTCATTTCACTTTATCACTCTTTATTGCATGTCACTATATTCTCCTTGGTGTCTTTTTGAAGAACTGCTGTCTCCTCAAACTCTTTGTTTCGTATATATTTGAAGCAAAGAAAACCCACTCAATGGTGTTAGTTACCTTCAACTCTTCTGCATCCTTCCTCTCTTTCACTACCTTGCTTTCCTTATCCATGCCTTTCCACTCTCTCAACTTCATTCTGAAATCTTTCCCAACAGCACTTAAACTGGAGCTTCTTTTATGGTGTTTTACGCCCTGCAGACACTTCTTCCTTAGCTCTGATTACATTTTGCATGCTCTTATTCAAGTGCATCACCTCCTATCTGTATTGCTACTGTATGTGTATTTATAGCTAAAAGGCTAACATCACTCTTCGTTAGACAACAATTCATCTTTGTGAACACCCTCCCCATTTATCTTCCTCGATTTTGCTTCCTTAATTTCTTCCCACATTTCACTTGGGAGTTCAACGTTTTCTTTGTGACCACCTTCAACATAAATTAGATGGTGGCTATTGCACACAGTCCTGTCTCTTTTCGCCTCCACCTCTAAATTATGTCAACTGCTTCCTCAAGATCATACAGAGGAACAAAGAGTCTTTCACATTTCCTTCCGTAGATCATACTATGGCACTTTCATCTTCAACCCGATGTGTGGTTGCTATAGCTGGGCGATTCATCTGTCTTAGACTAATTTAATCTCAGCTAATCATATAGACGGGCAAATTGAACCTCTGTCTGGAGGTATCTCTGCCACTAGGAACACAGGGAACTTACAGCGAGGTGGAGCTTTTAGGCAGCTGAAGTTAAGGGAGACTATTTTCACGCTAATTGTAATACTCCAGTACTATCACTTCCATTTTCCCCATATGGAAAGAAAGACTGATGCAACTGGTGACTGGCTCACAATCAGCACAGAAATCCAGCTGCAGAAACGGGATCGGATCGGTGCTCAAAAACTTCCCATCTCCATCTGCAGATTTCTTCACCTTTACCATGGGGTCCCTGAACTGAGCTTTACTGTGCCATTCCCCAAAAGCTCTTACATGAATAATTTCTTTCAAATCTTAAAAGAAAGAGAGGAGTAGTTAAGATATGTGTGAGATAATCTTTCTTCATGGCCAAGGTGTTTTTTAGTTCTTTAGTTAAGTTTATTTTTTCTAGAAGAAATACATATTTAACCTGAGGCAAAATAAAGTACTAAATATATCACTCAGCGTGACTTAATTTTATTCTTACAGCATTCCATAGATTTATCCAGTCATGAAAATCTATGGCATGATAATTTATATTCTTATTTCTTGTTCTGATACTTTCAGGCTTGGCTTCTCCAACTTGACACTGCTCAGCAGCCCTTAAAAAGAATGATTTCTCACACCTCCTCTCCCCAGTCATTAAAATAATAATGAAACAACACTGGGGTAAGCTCCTGGAGAGCTCGTGGAAAGCTCAGATTTGGAGATTGTTAAGAACAGGCTTCACAAATATCCGATAAAAATGACAGAGGTGAATCTAGTCCTGACTTGGAGAATAAAGCTGACCTAAATGCTTTTATGGAGTCCTTCACCATCCTGCAGTTCTGTGATGTATCAATATTCCTATAACATCAACGGTAACTGGTTAATGAAAGAAGCAAAACTAAGAAGCTTCAGTGGATTTTCAGCTGCGTTACTGTGATTCTGAAGCAGAAACTAACCTTGTCCCACGCATCAAACCAGCTCCCCGGGGACAAGCAGTGACTGCTCCACTGGCTACTGACCACAGGGAAGGAGAAAGTTGGACTTCTGATCCATATCTAAAAATCCGATAGATCTGCATCTCCTTTTGTGCTCCCATTTGTGGCACCGAAAGCTCTGGGTTATGTAGTAAAAATGGCCAGAAAATGGGCATCATCACACGCCGCAAAAACCTCTCAAAAGGATTTAGCCTTTAAATTATTCCCATTAAGCGCAAAGCAACGTAAAAAACCATGAAGTCATGCAATGACTTTATGTGAAACAACGAAAAAACATGAAATTAAAAAAAATAATTATAGAAACACAGCCTGTAACAAATAGACTGGACTACTGAATTCTCAGCAGCGTAAACCAGCTTTTAAGGAGATTCTCAAACACGCCCTTTTCCACAGGATGCTTATAAAATCTTACAGAAAGCTCAATTTAATGTGAATTTACACCTACAGGAGATTATGTTTCCATATCTATTCTTATTGCGGTTCTCGTCCTCCTTGGCTGTATCCCAGGATGCCGTCTGCCCTTCAGGTAGTGCCTGCAAAATAAACAATAGCAGAGGGTTTATAAAAATCTGGCCAGTGCCTTCAGGTGGATTAAGATGACTGAGCAGGGCAAAAATAAAGGCGCTGCATAATTCAGCAGTCAACCAAGCAAACAGCTGTTCTTGGGGAAAGGGCATATCCACTAATGCAAAAAGCAGAGCTTGGTGCAGACCATTTGCATCCCTTGGCTTCTGCCAGAGTAGAATCATTTTCCTCCTCCTACTTCAGATCTAGAAGGATCAGGAGAATTTGGTTCTGGCTGCAGAGTCACAGGGTAACCTCATTTCCCCTGCAGAACAGGGTTTGCAGAAATTTCACATACATACACTTCTAAGAAAAACCCAGATGGCTGAAACACAGCGCTCAGTCTTTTCGTATTTAGGTTGAAAACAGATGCAGTGGTTTCACCTATTTCTATATTAATGATGGGGTGATGCCATATAAACCACTTTTTGGCGACCTTGTGCGGGGCGGGAAATAAAAAAAGCTCAGAGTTTTAGATTGTGTCTAAGGAAAAGACGTGACAGGAGGTAAAACATGCCAACAAACTATGAAATAAATAGTCATTTTCCTAAAATCTGCTCTTTCAGTTGGGAAAGGATGGGGTAAGAAAACAGGCAGCACACAGCGCTCCCCTGCCCTATAGTTTGGTCCCGTAACTATTCTGAACACACTCAAACGAGCCACTTTCCCCTTGAGACACATCCAGGAAGGATTTTTCAAGGCAAAGCCGGGAAAAAAGCCGTTGTCACAGGACGTGGCTGGAGGATGGCACGTGGAAGAGGCTGGCCCAGAGCGCCTGTAAGCAGGACGATCCCTCTCCTCTCCCCGTCCCCGGCTGGCTGGGGATGGCAGCGCAGGCACAGCAGTGATTTCTGCCGGAACAGCAGCGGCACCAGCTCCCTGGATATCGCCGGCATCGCAACTGGACGGAAATCCACGACGGGCAAAGCGCCGGTGTCGGCTGCGGCCATGACTTGTGCCCCCAACACAGGGAAGGAAAGGAATCGCTCCCGCTGGATTTCCTCTCTAGATCTGCCTCCTCCAAAACCAAGCCCCCGACATGATCCCACATTATTAAAACCAGCAACATTATAAATTGTATTATTTATGGTCCCTAGGGAATTTCAGGGTTTTTATACCACAATCTTTGTAGATCTGTCTCTGCCTTAGCTAGCAGCGGGTAGTTCGCCACAGCTGTGCTAGAAAATGAATTTATATTCATCTTCAAAAGCCATCCAGGTCTATTACAGTGCCTGAATGCAACAGCAGAGAGACACAATTATTAGGATCTACAACACTGACGTTACAATTAAACTTAATATGAGCAAACCCCTGGCAGAGCAGATCGCTGTGAATTTCCCCCAAAGGGGTTCCGGGACAGAAAATGTCAGGCACGGCGGCGCTGCCAGGAGCATTGCTGACAGACAACAGGGACAGCGAGTTCCTATTCAAAAGCCCAGGAGAAAGAGTAATAACTCTGTAATTGGTGAGGGCTTTGATCACACATATATTTCCTTTACAGACAGCTGTTTCCAAATAGCAGCTCATCTCCTGAGCAAAAAAAAACCTCCAGCCAACAAACCCACACACAACAAAAAAAAAATATCCCTGAGTAAAAGAAAAGAAGAGTGGGGAAGGTTCATTTTCATCTTCAAAGACTGAGGAAAAAGGTGCCTTATTTTTCCGCTAATATCAAATTACAGCAGATTGACCAGAGAATGGCAACAGTCATTAGACATCTAAACATAGCCATCTGAAAAGAGTGGGGGGGGGAAAGGAGAGAGGGGGAAAGAAGAGGGGGAGGAAGATCCTTTCTCATGATTTCCATGTGGAAAAAGCTACCACAGCCAAAGAAAATACGTTCAGGTCCAATAAATCCCTTCTCAACAAACCCTACCCTTTCAGGCGATTTGGTGATTTGAACATGAAATTCTCCACTGAAATTGATGTTTTTATATTTGCCTGATACAGCCTCCAAAGATTTAAGAGTTCAGGATGTTCCACCTCATTCATTACCAAAGAAATCTCTGCTTCTCCCGGAACCATCCATCTCTGAAGAGAGGAAACACGGCTCTGGTCAGTGAGGAACACAAACTGCCTTTGTAGAGGTGTACTTTATACCCCTACTTTTACACACACCGGATGAACAAACTGGAGTAACTGCATGTACAGGGGTGGTACAGCACAAATAACTTTTCTGTAAAATCACTAAAAACGCAGCACCCAGAATTGAAACTGGGTTACAAACACAACGGCAAAAATACCATTTAGAATTTGGTTGCATCCAGAAAAACAGGAGCATACCTAATGGTTTGTTCCTTCAGTTTTGGTTTGTACAGTAAGTATCTTGATAATAGCAAAAAGGGTTAGTATTTCTGTTTCTCTCTGAATTATCAGCAATGGTAAATCAGGATAGATCAACTCAGGCATTGGTATTTGATCTGCATTTCACAGGAAATGCTCCCCTTCTTTCTTTGATTTGTTAACAACCAAATTTCAGCATCTAAAAACCTGGACTCAATTTTCAGGCTTTTTTAACTTTTCTTCTTTTAGAGAAGCTTTGTAAAATTTATATGGAAATATCTTCCCAGTAGTGGAACTTCTATTACAATGATGCTTTTTAAACTAAATTGATCTAATTTTTATCTGAAATTACAAGGCGAGATCCCAAAGTCAGCTTCATCTCAATCAAGCTTTCGAAGCCACACAGCCTAAACATAACTAAAGCGTTCCCATTAAATTGGAGCTTATTGCAAGCCAATTTAAATTTCCAATGGATGCATTTAGTTAGTTTGCTGTTTGTTTTTAATTTAAATCTGAAAAGTTGAATCATTCATTTCCACTGATCTACCCCAAAGCTGCTGTATTGCTGCCAAAGGCAACACCATCAATTAAAAGCCTCGCTGCTCATCTCAAAGGCTGCCACGGCGTCCTGGTCCTCTCCCTGCTGCCACTACCTTCTCAACGGTGGTGGTGGCAAAACTGTTCCCGCACCTCTGCTGTGATCCAGGGTTAAAAACTGCTTCGGATTAAAAAAAAAGAAAAAAAAAGAACCCCACCAAAAAAAACCCCCGAAAAGATGTATTTCGGCCAGGGCAGCTCCCCATTCCGGTTTGTAGCGAAGCCAACATTGTCCAAGGGCAGCGTCTACAGTAAAACCCTGCTGCCAAACATCCCGCAATGTCACGTCAGAGCCTGAAGCACAGGATTTATTCTTTTGACCAGACAGAAGACGTGTAGCCAGCCAGAAATTAAAGGGTTAAAACCCAGAGGCGACTTGAATGAGCTGAAACTCTCAATACTGAGATGCTTGAGGAAGGAGCCACAAAAGCCAAAATAACTAAATGGTCTCAGTAACGCAGCAGGAGAATGTACTTCAGCGACACCCTAAATCACACTGGAAAATGAGTTGGGATACTTAAGCTTATTATCTTCCCAGACAGTAATTGGGGCCAGCATTGAGTCTGTGGGACTAGTCCCGCAGCTCACAAAAAACGAGAGCTCTGAAAAAGGAGCGGGCGACGTTTAAACGCGTCCCGTTTAAACGTCTACAGCTCTGCCTCGTCCCGGCGAGCGCTACCGACACCCAGCGCCAGTGATACGTTCTTCTCTCGCGGTTTACAGGTTTTACTGGTGAACAGAAGAAGCAGCCAAAAAGGCTCCGAGTCACACTTTTGGCCGCAGGTGCAGCAGGCAGACCTGGAATAACACACACACACGGCAAGCGCTGCCAGATTCCCACGTCCACACGCACACAGTCAGCACCCGTTTCGCACCAGCAGTGACACCACTTCCACGATCCCATCCCGCTTTCCATCTCCGCGGGGAGGGACGCGCAAGGTGCAGGCACCGGAAGCACTTTTCTAGATGCCCTGGGTGAAACATGTTGCCCGGGCTCTGATGGTCTGTAGGTGAAGCTGCATTTTGAACAAATCCCGAATGCAATTTCCAGGTTACTCAGCGGAGACGAGAATGTGCAGAGATAAGAGATTGCCACGTGTGACTGATACGCTCCATTCAAAGTGATTTTTCATGAGAGCAAAATTATTTGGTAACATGTCACTAAACAGGCTGTAATTTATGCTATCAATTTGCAAAGTAGAAAACCAGCTCCTTAGAAGGGAAAAAAACCCAACCCTGTATTTGGAGGTGACACTGATATTAGTGTATGAAAACCCATTTTAAAAGAGACATCAAATCCTTTTTTTTTTTTTTAAAGATTTTATTCAACCGTTCTGCGAAACGTTTTGGAAAGGCGGTTTTGCAGCTTTGTGCTCCTCCAGATTCCAGGCTGAATCCAGACACTGCTCCCAGCCAACTTAAACTTCCTACCTTCCAGGAGCTTCAACACCCCTTGACATCCTCCCCGCATCTGTGGTACTGCTGGCGGTGGCTGAAAGCTGTTTGGAGCCGACGCGCTGCCTGCGCCCCACGTTCTGAAACCCAAATTCCACCTTCGAAAGGGACTGTTACCTTGGGGCGATTACCTCTGATTGAAGGGTAGAACAGCGCACGTGATTTGAGAGCTTGTGGCATTCTCCGGGCTATTTCTTGTAAAGAAAGGAATTACGCAAATCTATATAATGTCATCGTCATTATATACGTACGTAGATAGCACTTTCTGCGGAAGGCAGAACTTGCGGAGCTGAAAGTTGCATTGACATTTTTCATGCTAATGTGTTATTTTGATAATTACCAATGCCAGTGCCAGAAAATTACATATATGCCAGCACCTGTTTTCTTCTTGAACATCAAGAACTAGATCTTAGGGCATCTGTAATTGAGCTGAATGTAGTTTTGGGTACTATTCATGGAAATGGAGGCCAAGGGGGTGCTAAGTAAATCTCCTAAGAGAATTACTACCCTTTTACAATATTAAACAGAGCTCTTTATATTGATAGTTTAATTAGTGTGCTTGATTGTGGGGCATGAGTGACTAGATCTGGTTAACATACAGTTACCAGAAACATTTATTATGACAGTCTTTGATGCCATCTGATTAAAAAAAATACTCCCTGGTGGCAACCAGGAAAAGATTGCCTCTCAGTTACAGCAAAGCCCAGCATCAATGATACAAACCCCATGGACTCTCACTTGCAGGGTAGAAAAGTGAGCTGTTTTCATTAAGTAACTTATTTTTCACAGCTGTTACGTTATTTTTAAGTAGTTTTAATGCCACTATGCATATTAATTGCTTATTGCCTTCCCACAAGCTTACTACATTCATTATAATTATCACTTGCTAGAGCAAAGTCTCACATATGTTTGATGGTATTTCCCTTTTCTGTTCTTTCTCCTCTAAATGTACATTCCTCTTCCAGCTCCTCTCCAATGTCATTTTTCTTGTCATTTGGGTTACATTCCTGGTCATTCCAGCTTGGGAAGGTGGGGGGGGAGAGGTGGGGTGGAGAAGGGCTGCTTCCATTTTTGCAGCGTACTCTTTGCTTCTCTCCTTTGAGCACACTGGAAAACTCCACCTTCATTTAAGCTACACGAGGTTCCGGCCTTTGCCTTCCCAATTCTGCATTCAGGTCCTTAACGCTCCGCTTTAATTCGATCAATTGTTACGGCGTATTTGGAACTCCCAACGAGCTGAAGCAAAACCCCTTCCTCTTCTCAAAGCCCGGCTTGCACCGGTGTCAACAAAAGCACGTCGAGAAGTAAGGGACTGTGGGACTCCAAGTCCTCCACTGAGTTCAGCACCTGTTAAATATTTACTGTCTGGTCTTTATGGGAGAGAGGGCACATGCTAACGGATGAGCACAACATCATTTTCTTACTGCTGTAGTAAACACCTTTTCTCAGGACTGGAGAGCCACCAAAGATTGCTAGCCCTGTAAAATCCTACCCTCGTTAGCGGAAAGAAGATGGAGAAAGGAAAGGATTAAGAGGGTAAGCGAATTAAGGAAAAGAAGCTCTTAAAAACAATTATCCTCCCCTCCCAAGCATCTCTCCTTCGTGAGTGCAACTCCTCTACTCATTCACGGCAGCAAAGGTTCCTCTCACCTCATACTCCTCTTTAAATCCATAGCCCTGTCCTCGCTTCATCTGGGTGATGTGCTGCAGCAGGTCGGCCACTCGGATGGCTGGCTGGAACTGCCCCCGGGGGTAGGACATTTCCACCGGCTCGCAGCTCCGGTACGGGTGGGTCTGGATAGTCAGAGTTGGCTGGGTCATCTCTCCATGGCTACTGTCTGTTTTAAAGACAGGGAGGCAAAACAAGCTTTCACCTCTCTGGTATTTCCACTCTCATTCTTACTCCGTTTATTTAGTCGTTTCTCCACCACCCCGTAGGTTGGTGCAGGCAGAAGAAAGTAAAGGAATAAGTAGGAAACACACAGTTGCCTACAGCTGCCTAGAAAGACTAAATCACACCTGAGTACTTTTTGTGTCGAGGAGACAAACCCCAAAGAGATGGGAAACAGAGTAAAGAGCCTATCAGGCTAACGAGGATACAGCACATCGAGCAAAATTGCACATTTTGTAGGGGTGAGCTCTGCGTAACGACTCCAATTGAATTACATACCTGTTTTCACAAACCTGCAAAGAACACGACTGAAAAGATACATACAGATGAGCAAGGTATTGAAGCAGAATTTGGGGTGCACAACAGGCGATAACTGAAAGGGGCCCAAGTTAATAGCAGACAAATTATTAGCATTTCAAATAAGGCACACAGGATGCTTAGGTCTGCTAGTTCAGACCTAAAATTTACGTTAACTACAAAGGCGTAATACTATCAGAAAGAATAAACCAGCATAAAAATATAGTTATTTTGCATGCAGAAACTTAACATTTCAGATATGCACACTTAACAGAAGAAGTTTCTTTTTGAAAGAAAAGGATTTAAAAAATCTCTATCACCACGTAGATGAAATTGTAACCTCTTACAGCCCCAGCATAACACATAAACAAAATATTCCTGGTGAACTGATAGAAAAGAGCTTAAATAACTGAACAATTGAATGTCGCAATAGTTATTTTTAACAACAGAAACTCAGATTAGATGAAAAATTTAGTTTCTTATCTACCAGAGCTGACCCAATTTAAATAGTTGACCAAATAAACCATTGTTTTTTCCCATAACTACAGGCATCCGAGATGGTTGGGTTCTTTCACACACAGAGGCCTTAATAGCCTGTGTCAATTCTTTCTGGTCTTACCCAAAACCAAGGTATTAGCAGAGAGAAAATATACCTCCCTCAGAGTGTTCATAAAAAACCCCTTAGGATTCCAGACACAGGGCTTGCTTCCTACAGAAAGCTTACCGACAAAGAGCCTACACGCTATCCCTTGTCAGCAATACCGCAGTCATGTTTCTGAAGGGATAAAGGATAAATAAATCAAATTGCAATTTTAGGGTGATTTTTGCGAGGCAGAAATACGGCTGGAATGCTATTGTAAACCTCACTATCCTTGAGAAATCGCCATGGAGTTTTGATGAGAAGCAAGGCAGGATCCCTGCTGTCGTCCCTCACTGCAAAGTTGGGTAGGAGCAGAACGACGAGGGCACTAGCCTGTCTTCCCAGCAGCTGGCAAACCAACGACACGACAAAACATGAGAAATGAAGCTTTAGCTGGTTTACTGTTCTATTAGGAGGACGGTATCAAGACAGGCATGTGCTCTATGGACGATGAGAAGGAGAAAGGAATAGCAGCAGTGGACACCGCCGCGGGGCCAGCTGATCTCTAGTGTGAGATGAAGTCTGGTGGTGGAATTATCAGAGATGCCGAACACATTCTGCTTCTTGTGAAATAAATTAGCACAAAGCGATCATCTGCTCTGAAGATTAGGCTACTGAATGTAAGGATTTCTGAATCCCAGGTTTTCATAAACACAGTCGCCTTCCCAGGACCCTCGGAGATTTTCAGAGCTATGGCTCTAGTTAGGCAACCCTCACATACAAAATGTGAATAAATTTGGGATTTAAGGAAGAGTAACATCCAAAGCATTTGTATAATCATCCCTAATGCTCCAACTAATGACAGTGTGAGAACTCTGAACAGAGGGAATTTCAAGGCTTATTAATTCCCCTAGCTGGATTCACTTTCCCAGTGCATCTTTCCTCCCCTATTCCCTATTAACCTCCTGTAATGGAGAGGAGAAGATTTTTATTGCGGACCATTTCCAACAGACGTACTATGCTTAATTTTCCATCATTAGGTTTAATACAAACCCAATTTCACAACTGGCTTCTCTGAGGAACCTACAAAGTAATGCCACATTTTTATCAGCCCCAATTAAAAAACATTACGCTATTCCTATTTGAGAGGGAGTCTTAAAACTAATGTGTGGTTCTCGTACCAATACAGTAAGGGCACACGCAGAGCACAGGCTACTTGTACAACGGGGCTCAGATCACGCAGTTCCTTTGCAGGCAATTATTAATTTCTCTCTTCATCAGATCCTTTAATTCCGGTATACTTGGCTCTCTTCTCAGAGAGGAGTATTATAGGGAGAGGTGAAAGCCAGAAAAGTGGTGCCCCCTTCTTTCCAGCATAACTTCCCTCAAAGTAGGTGCCCGCGTTACGAACCTGGAACCAGAAGAAGCTGCTGAGAGCACAGAAGGATCTATCTGACTCTGGACAGGAACAGGCTGCCCAGAGAAGCTGTGGCTGCCCCATCCCTGGAGGTTCAAGGCCAGGTTGGATGGGGCTCGGAGCAACCTGGTCTAGTGGGAGGTGTCCCTGCCCAGGGCAGGGGGATGGAACCAGATAGTCTTGAAGGTCCTTCCAACCCAAACCATTCTATGATTCTATGACTCTGGCCTTTGAGTTTATAGTGACGACTGTGCTTCTGGTCTCTTTGGTCTGACAGATAACCAACGGCACAAACCCCGCTGACTGTAGTGACAGCTCTTGCAGCCTGGTCCATGGCACCATGCCATTTGCGTGTCTCTCAGCCAGCCACATGGTTCTCCTTAAACAAAGCTTCTCACAACCTGGGTCATCCTACTCTCAACCCATTGATACACAGAGCTGAAACCAGGCAGCAGAGCATCTCCTCTGGACATCTGTGACAAACACATCTTGAATGGCCTCTGCGCTACCTGAAAGAAAACCCAAGCCCGACATTTGCCCCCGCTCAGGATGGCTGTCGGTTATTCGCACCAGCATTTTACCCGGGCCAAGGCAAGTGGAGGGGCTTTCATGGAGACAAATCGCTATGTACGAGGCAAGCCTAGTGCTCATATGTTCTGCTAATAAAGCCTGATGCAAGAAACATATTGTTCCTTCTCCGCCTAATCACACCATGAGCCTGAACCTAAGCATGGTTAATGAGGCGCTCAAGCAAGGCACACCAACTTCTCTCAAGATGTGCTGCTTGCAGCAAATTTGTGAACGATTCAAAACGCAGGTAGGAGGGGAGGTAGCAGCAATCTGATCTCTCACGAGGACAATCAACCAAAAGTATCTTTGGAGGGCTTGCAAACAGGCTTTCCTTTTCCTGCAGGCTGCTGCTATCAGCCACATCTCATTCCTTTTGGCACCGTTATTACTGGAAAAGACAACAAAAATACCAGCCCCTCAGCAAAGTCAGATTTCTGCGGTAATTGTTGCACTAAAGGCAAGTCACAGCAATTTTCCATAGTCCCTTATCACCGTCCCCTTCTTACAAAGATGCCTCCATCCCCTTGCAAATGAGGATGAGTTTGTTTGTAAGACAAGCCAGCCAAGGCTTTCACTAAATTTCTGGCAGTGCCTCTAAAGCATGTGTGTCTTTTATGACTTTTCAGTGAGAATAGCAAATCAAGAAAATAAGATTATTTTTTTTCCCCCAAAAAAAGATGCTTGAAATAATTCACTCTAATACTCAGAAACTACTAAATACACAGAATCGTGCATCACGTTTTTTTGGATTGCATTTCACACGCACATCTTATTTCTAGTCATACGTCCTCATTTTTTTGATAGGAACACACACCACCATTGCATACCAAAGATGGAATACAGTTCCAAGAAATAATCTAAATTAAAACATTTCAAGAGATGGTGATTCCATTCTGACCCCAAAAGTTGTGGCAGCGGTTAATTACCCTTGCTGTCTAAACATTTCTTAATTGCAATTTGATTTTGCCTAGTGTCGACTTGCAGGCACTGAATCTTATTATACCTTCTGTTAGATTAAAGAGCCCTCTGAGCATTTGAAATCTTGACCCATGCAGGCACTGATCAAATCACTTCTTCAGTTTCTCTTTGATAAAGTAAATCAGTTGTGAGCTTCTGAAGTCTCATTAGGGCAGGCTGTTCAGGGCTCCGCTTCCTTCCTAGAACCATTTTCAATTTTCCACAGTTCTTTTTGTGCTGCTGTAAATAAAACAGGTATTCTGCATGTTGCTGGAAACACGCTGTTTAAGAGGATCATTACTACTAGTATTAGCAGCTTGCAATAGCAAATACGTCGTCAGCTTGTTTATTAACCCTTTTTAGTGCAACACTCTTCCTCTCCATGCTAAGATGTCCGTTGCCAATGCAGGTATTTTGATTTCCGGAAGCTGGCACTTCCAATGTCAGCCTAAGAATTCAGACAATGCCCTGAAATTTTGTATAAGACGTTAAATCAATGATTCCCTGGCTCTCACATAACTAGTCTGATTGGGAAACTCTTCAGGCATTCTCAGCTTATCCGTTTAGTGTGTAAGAGCAGATAATCAAATTTAACAATGTTGACTCCACTTTTAATATTCTCAGACTCCCTGCTTACAAAAATGGCACTTCTTGTGACTCTTCTCTTTGCTAGAGAAATAATCAGGAACTGGCTGAGGTAAACTCTGAGGTCTCACCCTGCCAAGAGAAACGTAACAGAGTCCAGGGCACCGAGAGGAGCAGAAGCAGAGGCCAGGCAGGTGGCACCTTTCCCTGCTTGATGGGTAACCCTGAGGGGAAGATATTATTGCTTGCCTGCTGCTACAACACCTTGTATTATATACTTCTGTTGCTACCCAGACAAGTAAAATAAGTATGTCTCCCTCCACAGAAAAACTGATAAACTCCTCCACAGATGTCACAGATGAGATGAAGAGCAGCTGAGAAATGACATTCCCAGCCTGGAAGTTGCTCTGTAGGATCAGACCCCTCCGCAACATCCCAGTAAGGCTGCTGGGAAGGGCCCTGCTTATCCAGAGTACCTTTGGGGACTGACACTTTAGGTCCTTTTATAGATGTCACCTTGTTTCGCGAACATAGTTTTGTTAGTCTGAGAGACAGAGATCTGGACATGGAGCATGTCCAGAAAACTAACCCTCGCCTCAAACAACTGAAAGTATTGCTGCACTGACGTGTCATCCTGTATATACAGAGAAGTTTCTTTCACAACTTTTGCTTTAATATTGACAAATTCCTTCTGTGTCTGAAATGACAGGCCTATCATCTCTGCTTATATTTTTATTCTCTTAGCTTTGGCAAGTGTGTAACACGATAAGACATCCTTTGCACAGAATGAATTATATTTTGAGTGGTGTTTGTGATGGATTTAATTACACACATATCCAGTCTCTCTACACTACAGTAAGGGTTGTCAATTATTTGACATCTTCCAAGGATGACTACAGCATGGCTAATAACTCTTCCCTTTACACTAGGGATATGGTACAAGCTGGTAACATTAATTTCCTTTTTTTATGTGCATCAAGGCTTTATTATATGATAAATATCCAGCTATAATGTGCTATATACAACAAAAACAGTCGTATGGCAAACCAAAGTTAAAACACCATTTGTCTAATGACAACAACTGAGCTATGAAAAGGCATGCTCCTTAACAAAAAGCCTTCTGACACCAGGTTTGACACAGAGTAGAGGATGCATCTTTCATTTCAAAGGCTGTGATGAAGCCACATGTGCATAATTAAATTTAAAAAAAAAAAAAGGCTGGAGAAAGCAATTTTCTCTAGATTCTAAAGAGATTTTTAAGAATCGCTTGGTAAACATCTTACGCAAGTTTATTCTAATCTTATAAAAACTATTTCATCAGTTAGCACAGAAGAAAACCCCCTTAAAGATGCAAGAAAGATGCTTTGGTGAGGTGGGCTAAGACTTGGGACTGGTGGGTACATGCATAATAGTGCAGCTCTTCAAACACGTGGACCTTACCAGTCAAACCTCTGCCTCCTTAGTGAAGAGAGGCTGTCAGGTCTACCCACCCCACAGAGCAAGTCACTAGCTACAGCTGAAAAACTTGGCAACTTCAAACCAGCACACAAAACCGGAAGCCACTAAAGACTGGGAGAGAGTTTTTCCAAGCCACTTGATTAACTGCAGGCAGAAAGAAAGGTGAGAGAAATTCAGCTCAAGTAACAGCCTACAGGAGCACGTGCCTCCGTTGCTCCTTCTGCTGCATTAGGCCAACATTAGCACAGCGACAGATGTGAAAACCTCTCCCACGGCTCCTCAGAGGCCGACATGGCCTGGGAAGCTACAGATACAACTGAACAGATCAAGCCGTTGATTTTTGAGCTTCCATTGCATAAAAATAACTCATCTCGCAATTTAAAAAGCCAGTAATGGCAACACTTGCTAAAGCGGCAATATCAGCTGCTCGATATCTTTTTAGTTCTTCAAACATCAGGTTGTGTATATACCCGCAGCAAACTGATTAGCCACGGGCAAAAGGCCATCCAAGGTACAGAAGACTGAAATTCAGGGCAAGCACAAGCCAGTTTTTGTGTGAGACTTCATGCCAACAAGCTTTCTCTGCTTGTCCTGCCCATTTGCAAGGAACTACAAGGCACCACAGTCCTCATCCTCTCTGGAGGGCGGCGACTCTTGTCATTAGGATCCTCTTGAGTCGTTGAAACGAGAACATGGGTAAATATTCTTACACACTGCTGGGAGATGTTACTGGATGCAAGGGAAGGACGTGCTGGGTCCCCTGACGAGACTGCCCTGACGACATCTGCTGAGCATCTTTCAGAGCTACTGGCCATGCACATTTTCTCCTAAACCAACCTCTACGGTGGTACCATCTCCTGTTCAGGCTTTACACTACAGGTACAACACGGGCCTTACTGAAGTATTAAAAATAGAGGAATCTACTGCCTTTATTTGTTAATATTAAATATTCACTTCTCTAGTGAAGATGCTTGCGCAAGACATTTAAATCCAGAGTTGTCTGTAACTGGGAGAGAAAATTATGTGTCTAAAAACATGCATTACAAAAAACAGTATAAATCAAGCACGGGATAGTGCAGAGGCAAAACCAAAATCCCCTATATCTCACTATCAAGAACTCATGTCACAGCCAAGCCTAGGGAGTCATCCACTATTGCAGATACAGAACGTTTATTAGCAGAAGGCACAACAGATGGGAACAAATAGCACTGAACTGCAGGTAGTGCCCAAAGATGAATATTGGTCGTGGGATGACTGATGCCCTTTTGAAGATCTCTTTTTCCTTCACAGGAATGAATATTAATAAACACCAAAAATTAAACTTATTTTGCTCATACAGCAACATCCAACGTCTGGTGAATCTGTGCGAGAAGCCAGAGCACCAATGTTTTATTTTGTCTTTAAGTCACGAGATCGAAATTTCTTCGATGCCAAGCACCTGTGGTTGTTAAATTCAGATGGAACTGGGGGGTGACCAGTCTATGTAAATCATGTCTTAAAAGTGCTCTGTACTTAACTTCCCATGTGTAAAACAGGGATATTGATCCTCCCTCAGACACAATGGTTAGTAGAAGTGCGAAAGAGTTTTGAATACATAAGCACAAGACCAATTTAATTCCCATTTCCTCTTTTTTCTCTCTAAAATTTGGGATTTTGAAAGTTTTGGGGGCTTTTTTTGGCTTTTGCTTTCCCACAAGAAGTATAGATTGAATCTGTCCATGGCGCCTTGAGCTTCAGGTTACGAACCGTGCAGTTCACACTGTAATTCTCACCATTGGGACAGCGGGGGGGAAAACAACTTCCTCAAATGAGGGTCTGGTTTTCACAGATGCCGAGTACCACATTGAGAGAATTTTGACATCTTCCAGCAAACCGCAGGTCTGGGCCCTGTTTCTAAAGTATAACCAAAAAATAAATCTACCTTTAGACTTTTCTGGTGACAACACCGAGTCTCTGGGAAATGCGAACAAACCTTCTGGAAAAAAGCCTCCTTTCCTTCCCCATCTGGTTAAAAGAGGGCTCACTCATTGCCATCACCATTTTGATAGATAGCAGAGTAAATGTGTGTATTGTGGCAGTCCCTCCAAGCCTCTGTGTCCCAGCTGTTAGTCTGTAAGCCAAGGCACTTTAGCGATCAGCTGTAATTTCTTCCTGGTCTAACTGTGGGCCTTCAACATGCTCAGAGTAATGTTTAAAGCAGCCGCGGTAGATTACTGTGTCTGGAAATGAACATTTACTGTAGATAATCCAAAATGACAGGTCTGATAAATACCACTGGTTAGATTCTGATCAACCACACATCATCCTTCTGATTCATAGCAGAGGAATTGCCTTCTTCAAATTCCACATGCAGGCAGCATCCTCCAGGGAGAGCCTGAAGTTGTAGGCTGTTATTACTCACTTTCAAGAGTACACCTCCAGTAAGTTTCTGGATAACTTCTTTTATCAGCTAACAGTTTCTGCCATTTTTGCTGCCTCTGTTAACTTACTGTAAAAACGTGTTATTTTTAAAAATCCAAAACCTAAGAGCTGCACGCTGGATGCTCTACTTATCATCTGAACAGGAAAAGTTAATTTGCAGAGATGCTCACCACTAACACATCCCTCTAAAGTTACCAGCAGCCAGAAAACAGCCTCTGCCTCTCAGAACCTGCCTTTTTGTTCTCCTCTCAAACCTATACCAAACCGCTTGGGTATTTACTGTTTACCTCTCAACATACACTTAATGAGGTGGGGCCATTTGCCCAAACCCAGCCTCTGATTTCCCCAAATCACCTTTGTACTTGCAACTGGGTCCAAAACTGTAAGCTCCCACCTGCTCTGGACATGCAAATCCTCATTTCCATTTGCAAGCCTTGAGGCACACCTGGCTGAGCTCCACTCACAGGACAAGGGTAACGGTTTTAAACTAAAAGTGGGGAGATTGAGACTAGCTATAATGAAGAAATTTTTTATGCTGAGGGTGGTGAGACACTGGCCCAGGTTGTCCAGAGAGGTGGTAGATGCCCCATCCCTGCTGACATCTGAGATGGGGCTTTGAGCAACCTGATGTAGTTGAAGATGTCCCTGCTCATGGCATGGGGGCTGGACCAGACGGCCTTTAAAGGTCCCTTCCAACCCAAACCATCCTATGATCCCATGCCAGCTGCACAGATACAACCACCTACTCCAGTCAAAACTAAGCCGAGGCAAGGTGGCACATGCGAATGTGGCCCAGAATGCCAAATCCCATTCACAAACAGAAACACCAAGTACAGAAAGAACTCCTAAACCTTAATTTTTGAGCTGTACTTTCCTTTAAAAAAATAAAATATCGATTAATAACAATAATAAAGCATGAGTGAAACAAAAGGCTTTCCAATTAACACAACACATGACCACAGGATTAATTATGATTTTGGAGCCCAGACGCTTAACAGTGCTCTCCAGGTTATTTTCAAGATGCAATGAGTGTGTTTGCTCTCCAATGAAGTGCAGTACACCATACCTGTCTTCTTACCTAACAGCGTGGTCGATGGAACAGTGTCTGATGATACTTTGAGATGGAATTCCGTTCACCCACACGACACGGATCAATGGAAATCAACAGAAGATCAATAGGAAAAAAAGTTACAAAAAAATGAAACAAGGTTAGCTGTATCTCACACTCAGAAGATTCAGTCTACAGGTCATATTGGGAAACGTACAAAAGCAAAGAAAATTTAGAAATGAAAGAAAAATCTGGCACTAGTACCTGAGTAGTAGGAATTCAACAAAGATTTGCTCTGAAGGGTTTTGCTTTGGACAGAAAATGAACAAGGAGAGGGTGATGCTAGGTAGGAAAGACATAAGGAAAAGACTTTAGACATATATTAAGAGAGGGAAAGAGAACAGGGAGAATGTTCCTCAAAGAACACAGTAATATGGGATACATAAGGCTTATCAAAATGAATTATATTTTTCATCTCGACATGCATATTACATTTATTACATTGTCATCATGATGGATTTTCTTTAATATAAGCGCTCAAGACCCCAAATATAATATTATAGTTATTGTAAATCAATGTGTTCCTAACCCAGGATACACACATAGGACTATATTCTAGATATCCTCTTCTTTAACCAAAGGAACAAACTTATGTTTTTGTCTCTAGGAGAAAGATCCTTAAAAACAACCCCCAAAATACAAACTACAGAGAATCAAATGCAGTATTAAACAGTAAAATAAGCCTGCTCAAACACAATGTACACTAGTACCACAAAGATACACACGTAGGCTAGCAAATTTTTCTCTTTTTCCTTAAAACAATACAAGATAATGAGGGATTTGCTCTTCAACCCACAACTGTTCATAGCAAATGCTATAATCCTTTCCCCTGCGAGCCGGGTTCTTTCAGCAGGACAAGCATCCCTGCTTTCTCCCATTAAAGCATTAGCTTTCTCTGGACAAGAATCCACAAATTATTTCCATATTAATCAAATATTTACAGAAAGGAGGCAGGGCTTCCTTCACAGTAGAATCTTCACAGTAGATTCCTTTTCTTGATAGTAAATTTATGAGGCTGGTTTGTATCTACAGTAGCATACATGTACATTCTTATGGTAATCCATCATTTCTGAAGGCATATTCTTTTGTTATCATTCTGCATTCACTGTTAGAGTTACAGGCCTTTATTTATCTCCTCCTCAAAATGCTGGGAAACAAGCTAATACAAATCTCAGTACATCAGAAAGATGACAATAGATAACACGGGAAAAACTATTCCATAACCCAATAGAAGTAGATAAAGCTCGGTATACATCAAAGTAATTTCAGAAGCAATTTTTCTATCTCTAGAGCAAATACCACTTTAAAATTTCAAGTTATTCTATGGGGTGAACCAAAGAAGTCACTGGTCTAGGGAGTTTCATAAAGTCAGCAGAATTACCTCCTAAGCAGTTTATAATCATCTAGTAAATGAACTCGCTCTTGTTCTGCGTTCTCCCACCATATTTTCAGACTTACACCACTTGAAAACACATTAAAATAATCAAATTTCTTGTAGCTTACTGCGCTGGAGTTCTGCCCCAGCTGCTTTCAACCCATAAAGCATCTCTCCTTTGGGGCCTCTTGGACTTTCTTCCCTGTGTTTGCAGCCTAAATCAGACCCTCCTCTGTACTTGGAACGTGGCCACTTTTGCAGATATATCAAATAAGGTCTAAAAAGAGGAATTTGCTTGCCCAGGGTTATGAAGCAAGTCAACGGTCAGGGCTTGGAGCAGGACTCAGATTTTCTGCTATGTGGGTGTATAAAAGAACCCGTTGGGCCATGCTGCCTTTCCAGGAATTGCTAACGATAAATTACTTCGGCAGCTGAAGATAAACACCTCACTTCAGTGAGTTTGATTAAAAATGTTACCAACTGAGGTTTAGGAAATGAACCATATCTGTGAGACAGTGAGGTGATTTCTAAATTCAGAAGAAAAAGGGCAAAAAAACCCCAAATCACCGAAACCCAAGATTCCTAAAACTTTGGATAGCTCATTCCCCAAATCATTCGGGTAGTGGCTTGTACAATGAGAGATGCAAACACAGCGCTGCTACCTAACCAGAGGTTCTTCCAAGCACTAGTGTGGTGTGTGCCATCACAGGAAACACTTCCAGAGAGGATTTCATGGCAGGGTAGACGTTAAGACTTCATTAAAAATTCTCTCTGTACTCCCTGGAGTGGCAAGTGAGGCCATACACATCCCTCTAACCATGCAGAATAGCGGAGGCTCCTTCCCATTCCAAAAATTATTCTCCCTTACTTTTTATAACATTTTTTGAACTAGCAAACCCCACAAAAAATCCCAAACCAGCATGAAAACCACTGAACGGGATTTTGGTTTTTTTTTTTTTCCTTTTATGCCTTTGGTGGAATTTGGCTTTATTTTTTATTTTTAAATTCATTTTAGAATTTTTCACTAAAGAAAACATCTCACAGTCATGATCCTGCAAGCCCTTGGACTGCATTTCGCAGGAACCTAACTAAGAAATGAGAACTAGATCTTGATGTAAATGTCTGTTGCAGCTTACGGCAAATCTAAAGACCTTTGCATTTCATGCATCGCAAAAACATGCAGGACGTGGAAAGGTGTGCATTTAGACGTTTCTTGGTTAAAAGTCTTCCTTAACACCCTGAGTGCCACTTACGTACATCTTCCTCTCACCTCCTCGCTCTTGCTAGTAAACGCACGCTAAATTGGGAACTGTACAGTGGTGCCCACTAATGCAAAACTCAGTTCCCTATGGCTTCCAAAATGCTGTCTTCCAACTGTGCTTCTGGCCGTAACATTAAAGCTACCTACCTAATCTGTACCAGTCTCACTCCTGAAGGCTGTCTGGGAAGCATTCTCCTCCCAAATGGAGATGTTGGAAAAGCTAAGCACACCCTGATCAATCAGTCACTAGCAGAAATGGCTGCATTTTCAGAGATTAAACCCTCAGAATCAAACAGTTCCTGCCAGAAACCCCGCCAGGGATGTCAAGGTGGCTACGCTGGTGACGCGGCATTCTCTTGGACAAGCCCCATCCATGGGATTTTAGCACTGCGAAGCCAGAAGAGCAGTTCCTTTGTGCGCGATGTATCGTTAGTGCATCACTGCTAAGAGGACACGCAACTGCTTCTCCCATCCCACGGATGGGCTGCCGAATTGCACACAATTTATGTGCAATAACAACCCCTTGCGCACCCTTCTGGTCAGTGCACAGATGCTGGTGGACGGGCTCTAGGCCCGCCTTGTCTTCAATTTGTCATCTTGGCTCAGCCTGCACCAAGTCAATGCCTACAGGTGACTGCTGCACCACTCAGAGGACCACGCCGCTGCCTTCCAAGAATTCCTGTAAACTGAGCAACAGGCTCAAACGCTGCAAGTACCATCATGTACCTTTAATGGATTTAGGATGTTTGGGGTTTTTTTTAAAAAAAGCAAGATATTTGAGAAAATGAACACCTATAATGAGCCTGCTTCACCTCCACATAATCCCTGTGTAAAACCAGGCAAGCTGGAACAGCCATGGACTAATTTGTCTTTCAGCAAATGCCTATTCTGATTCCATACGGCATCAGAGAGGGAAGCCGAGTCCATAAAATCTCTTCAAACTCCTGCATGTAACAGTAAGACTCCTGCCTGAATAACAAACAACAGTGTAGAATGGAAAGAGGGGCTTTGCTTTGGACCAGGAAAGATAAATGCCCATTTCTCTTCCACTTCTCAGCAAGACCTCAGGTGTCCCTGTTCCAGCACAAAAGATACAGATCTTCCAGAATGTAATTACACTTGATAATGAACACCTCTGCCAAACGACAAAATTCAAAGCTATCACCGTCCAACAGGACTGTGTGCTCCTGAGCACTGCGCTGGCCTCGACAAGGGACTCTGCATCCGAAGTGCACGACTTTATGGATGACACCGCCTGCAGGAGCTTGTGTTGAAATATAAGCGTTTCCTCCTACGGCATGGAGATGGAGCAGGTGAAGAAATCTGCATTTAACAGCAGAGCCAGGGGGATGGTACCTCTTACCGGTGACGGAATCACCATTATTTTCAGAGTTGCCTGTAAAAGCGCCCAGGTCTATGTCCCCTAAGAAAAGGAGGAGCTGATGAGCAGCGAGGCAGCTGCTCCCTCTTGGTGTCCTTCATCACAGAGTGCCAGACAGCAGCCACGATGGCACGGGGGACATTGCTCCTCACTCTACAGTGGCTGGAGCCGCCAGCAGGAGCTCCCTGCTGGGAGAACGGGGAAGCTACAGCAGGAGGCATCACCCAAGAACAGCGAAAGTCCTCCTGCAGCAGGAGCAGACCAGCGGCCAAGCTGGAGAGAGAGGGACTAGGGGAAGAGAGAAGATCCTATAGGGACTCAAGGAATTTGTTCTGCCTGAAAAGTCATTAAAATCACTGGGAAAGGAAGGAAAAAGGGGAGGGAAGGACACATGCCCTGGAAGGACACTCAGCTAGAGATAAATTGGTTTGCAAGTCATTCAGCTGTTGTGAGGTTTCCTACTGAACAAGCTGCCTTGTTCTGGTTTATTGCTTCTGCGAGCGAGCAAGGTGATCCTGGGATTGAAAACACCTAGCTTCTCTGGGTGGACTTCCTTCAAAAGGAGAGAGGTATTTCCATGCCACCGCTACAGCCAGCTCGGGTCCCGTAAGTGAGGGTCAAGATGGAGAGGATGACTATGTACCACGAGGTATCTGCAAACGCTATTTTCTGTTGCGAGGAAAAAGGAGAATTTAAGATGAAATTTGACTGCTGCTTAAGATAGATGGCTGATAGCAAAAGCTGGGAGTGATACCCCCCCGTAAAACTCTATTAGGTAGCAGGAACGTTAAGAAGTAATGCTATTATGTTATTCAAAAGTTAGAGTAGGCCCATATAGAAACAATCAAGTATTAAAGTCTATTAAGGCAATCTTTTTAAAAGAAAGCCTTTTACCCCTAAAATTCCTGTATCGGCATGTGCCCACTACTGCACAGAAGAGAACTTACCTCCAACATCTCAGCATCCTGGACTTGGCAGTAAAGAATTTTGAGAAATTGTGATGGCTTACTGGTAATTGTTTCTCATGGATAAAAAGAGGAAAACCAGAAAAGAATTGGCCCATGACTCGATTCAGACTGTGTTATAGAGGGAGGCAGTGATAAAATCTGCAGTGATGTCAGACAAACAAAGGGCTAACTAATTGAGAAAAAAAAAAAAAAGAAAACCTGGAGGGATGCTTTTTGGCAAAATTAGATACAACATATTTTCTATAGTTGCCATTTCAAGTAAATGACTCAGCTGTTTTAATTAGTCTCTCAAAATGCCAAGGGAAAAAAAAATGAGGTCACATTTCAAGCTTGTCTCTTCTCTTATTTTCTGGTTGGAAAAAAAAAATTTCCCAGAACTTTTAAAAATACAGATTCTGAAGAAAGTGTTTAAAACTTCGTTTTCCCCATACGTTTTATACAAGCTACCTTTGCTGTTTCTAGGATGTCTGTTACAATGCTGTCCTCTGCTAGCCTGCCTTTCAAAGATATGAACCACCGACAACTCCGCTGTCTTCTTCAGGACATAGCTACTCAGCAACTGAGAAATTAGATTCTGACTCAAGTCAATTTGATATCAGAGAGAAGCGTTCCCTGCCAGCCTTGACGGTCCCCGACACCTACTTACCCACCTCACAGGTAAGTTACACAGCGTGGCAGTAGCAACGCATGCAGATGGAATGACATGACCTACAGCTAGAGGGAAGAGAAGGATTCATTCAGCCTGTCCCACTCAATCTGAAATTACAAAGGTCTCAACGATAAAACATATTTTGTACCATAAGCACTTGCACGTTAGTAATTGGGGGAAAAAACCACTTCGCTAAAGGTGCTTAAGACAGACAAGAGAGTTTTAGTACATACTTGCGTCTCGGAGCTGTTCCTTGCTCAAACTAGCAGGCTAAGTGTCAAAAGAAGGAGTGACATTCCCATAGTGTCTAAGTTAAAATTTATTTAATAAGAAAAAAGTTTACAAATCCACCATGCAATCCACCATGCGCTTAATCAGGATCTAGCAAGGCTAAAGCATGACTTTGTGCTGCTTCACCCACAAACCTCTTCCAGCTACAAAGGTCTGAGTGGTTTACAAGTATTAACTAAGATCAGTTTTACTGAACTCATGTGAAAAATAAACAAAAGCAGAAACGCTGTCTTTCCATTCCAGTTCTCTAATGATGAGACCATGCTTTCTTTCATAACAATTTCATACAGAAAATGTTATTTCATCCTACGAGTCGGCTAAATGATTTGATTTGGCTCTTCTACACACAAAGGAAACAGTATTTCTGAGGAACAAATAAACACATGCCTTTTTGACTGTCTGACATAGTTATTAGAACAGACTTTATAAATTATTCTCAATAGCTTTAGAGCCAGATGGAATGCTCCACACCTATCAGACAGTTAAAACAGGGGCAGCATCAGAGACATTTCAGCCAACTGACTCCTAGCGAGCTCTATCACTGTCATTCCTAACTCCTCAGTATTGTGCCCACAGGAATAGGTCCTCTTAAGAACCCAGAGCTCTCCGAGGGGGACATATCCATTGCAAGCAAGTTAAACTTACTGAATCCATTAACATCTTGGCAGCTGGAAGAAAAAGCTTCTTCATTGTGAACAGCACTGAGTTTGGTAGAGGTCTTGTCAGAAGTAGCCACGGGACCCATCTCCCTCTGCGTGCTGGTCTGAGTCTCCTTCTGCTTCTTGGCTAGCTTCCTTCAGGGCATTTTGAAGAGGGGAGAAATCAAGGTCAGTTTTCCCTCATTAAAAATGATAACACAATGATAACATATTTTGAAAAACACCATTATCCCACTTGGTCAGACATGCAGGGCATGTGACAAACCGCACGAGAGGAAACCCCACAACTTTTTACTACAACTGTTGTGGAGCACAATAAATCTAGTGATACCAGTCTTTGAGTTTAGCTGTCCCTCCCGGTAACTTATCTCGCACAAACCTGCATCACCCCAGCAGTAGGAGTGCTACGTCACCCGTGAAGAGGGTGGCATAGACAAAGCCCCTGGAGCGGTTGTCAGCCGCTGCAGGACGAGCAGAGGGCACGGGACGAGGGCAGCGATCAGAACCACTCGCCAGGAGGGAAATGGGACGTCTGCATCCATCCCACGGGGGCACCTGCACCCGGGGTTTCCTTGGAGTGCTCTGGTGGAGAGTGCGACCCGACCCTGCACCACGCGAGAGCTGGAGCAGCAGCTTTGCCCTGTCCCCAAGCAGAGCCACTAGGACAGCAGCCTCCACTGAGAAGCGACAGTCAGTGAAGGCGGGGGGAGCAAATTAAAGGTTGAAGTTAGTTTAGAAATGTCCAAATGTGCCTCTGTTCTGGGAAAATGGGGCTTTTCTTATTTTGAGGAGACGTCAAAAACATTGGCAAAAGCAGAAATGCTGCCCGCTCTGAAAACACTTAACAAAGCCAAGAACATAAGAGGCTCCTCTTTTGCAAACGCAGCTAATAATAAGAAAATGGAGAACGGCAGGAAAAGTGAGCTGCTAAGCTTCCACTGACATTTGACTGCCCTGTGCTTCATTCATATCGGAGAGCAAAACTGTTTAAAAATGAATGTGTGACATTCTACAAACCGCACCTTGAAAAAATATCACACAAATCCCTAGCACCGGCAAAGAACTTTGCTTACACGGCTTCCGTAGGTAAGAAAATAAAACAAAATAAAAGGGAGAAAAACAGATTACTGTAAGAAGGAGCTTTAGCTTTCTTCTTTCCTCCAACTCAAAGGGGAAAAAAAAAAAAATTCCTAACAACTAAATCATTTTGCAAAGAGGTTTTTCTTCACTAAAATGACGTGCTTAATGTAAGTACTACCCATCCTTTCAACTTCATTAGATTCTTAAATGGATATTCCTTGCAACATATTCCAACGGGCTTTATTTATTCACAGCACGTGTCAGAGTGGCGTTTACATGCAAGTTCAAGCGCGCAGCTGAGCCCCAGCCCTTGGTGAGATGGGTAACTAGGCCAGCTACACTCATTTGCAAGGAAGGGTCAAAGAGAACTAAAACCTCTGCCTACGTCTGCGGGAGATGACTCTCTTAAGGCAAGCTGATAATCCAGACCAGGAGAGCACAGATTTATGGAGAAGCATCCAATGTTTGCTGCAAACTTTGGCACAAACAAATCTGTTTCATCTGCTCAACCAGTTGAGGTTCAGGCTTTTACGGCTAGCGGTTTCAAGTCAAAACGCACAGCTACTCAAATTGGGTACGTAATTACAAGAGTGCACGTTTAGATCCCAAAAAATCTCCACGGTGCACCCACTTCCGCAGAGGAAGATGCAAACAGAGGAACCGTCCTTGAGCGATGAAGCAAAAAACTGGCATTTAATGCTGTTAAAATCTTTGCTTCCAGTGCTCAGCAATGCCAGCACAGTCAGATCGATTAACTACGAGCTGCGGCTGTGGGAGCCCCCTTTTTTTGTGCTGTGGTACCTGAGGTAACAGCAATAGTCTTGGAGCGTATCAACCCTGCTAGGTGGTTATTTTAATCCTTTAGATTTGCTAATCATACAGGGCTATGTGAATTCTTTGGCAACAGGAATTAAAATTTCTCAGTGGGAAGCACTAATCCAAAATGCCAAAGTCCTTAATAACAAGCACTCTGGACTGCTGGGGTGAGCCATTACGGACGACCGCTACTGACGTTTAAACACGGTGAGTCAAAAAGGGCGACTTCCTGATTAAATCCAGATTAAATTATTTGTGGCAATCATTATCTGTAAACCCCATTGCCTGGTATCTTTTCAGAGATGCCAACAAGCTACAAAGAGCCAGATCTGGCAAACTCATTTTCTCTTTCAGTGAACGAGCAATAACATTTGTGCATGTGCCAGGCAGGAAAAAATAACCCCAAACCCAAGCCCGTTAGTCCCCAAAGGCCTGCTTACAAAAGCCCTAGGCAAAGCAGTTCTACCTGGTCCTGTAGAAGACAGAGAGGCCCCTAAAACATTGGCTTGAATGCCTAAAAAGAAAAGGTGACATGAGTTTAAAGTTCTCAATCTAACTCGCACACACAAACCAGGCTGCGCGCAGGTGGACCAGCTAACGCTTACGCGGGTTCGGAGAGAAGCCACACAGAATATTGCTCTGCATCTGAAAACGCTACGATTTTCTTTCAACAGCGCGTTATCAGTTTCCACCTTTCTCCCTCTCTATTCCGAGAACGTGAAAATTCTTCATCTAAATTTAGAGGGAAAAGGAAGACAGATCTCTTTTGAGGATTTCAGAGCTAAGCTTGCCAGACACATCAAGGGGCTCTCGGTTTCTAAATGTGCCTTTTCTGCCTCCGTTACGTGTCTGGATAGAGTGGCAGCACAGGACTAAGCCTATTTGGTCCTTACCATCATTATGACTCATAGAAAGGATTATAAAATCAAATGACTAGCACTTTCTAGAATCTTAGGGATGTGACTTAAACCCACAGCTAGGTAGAGGTTTATTCCCCGGCATGTCAAAATGCCTTTGGAATTGGAAAAGCATTTATCTGGAAATGCCGTTTCCAAAAATAGGGCACTTCAGGAGAGCTCTGTGAACCACTGACAAGCTGCATCAGTGACACGGCTCCCGCTCTCCTGACTGACCAGCCTCCCCGAAACGCAACAGCTCCACCAGCCCGGTGAAGCTGCTCTCGGTGCATTAGTGCCAGTCACAGGCGGCCGCAGGCGCCGCCTGGCACCGGCCACCCAGAAGACACATTCCGTCTCATGCATTACGCAGCTGGAAAAGGGAAGAAATTAAGGACCGGGCAGGTATTTGGAAGAGGAGTCCGATACAATCAACACGAGGTGAAGAGATTGAAACGTCAAAATGGGAATACGGGGACATTAACGGCTGTTTTACATTTAAGCGTAAGGAAAACAGGCCAAGAAGAAAACAGATGTCCACAGATGGGGTTAACTGGGTTGCCCTTTTCAGTTCAAGAGGGTCTGTAAATGAAGAGATGATGTTTACAGGCACTACACACACACACACACACACAGAGGAGGGATGAGACAAAAAGATGCTCAAAGTAGAATAAAAAAATGAGACCAGGTGTATAATCAGGCAGTTGAAGTTGACCCAAGCAAAGCACAGATAAAAGCTGTTGTCAGGAAACTTCAACTACGTGTGAATTTTGGAAAAAAGAGAAAAAAAAAAAAAAAGATGGGGATGTCATTCAGCTATTTTTGAAACTTCTACTCCTATCAGAGAATAGAATGATACAAATGCCGAAACACTATATTAATATTAGGGTAGTTCCAGTTTAACAGTCAAGGAATGCAAACTTAGTGTCAAGAACAAAGCATTTACTGCCATGGGCATCAGGCTGAAAGCTCAAGCAATATTTTCAGTTGGAGGTATCCGCAGGATCGGATTCCTGTTCCGCAGAGGTTTAGATAAACTGCAGGGATTATTTTTTAAAAAGCAGCTTGCAAACTCTCCTCTAACTTTTTATATCAATTTTACATGCATGAATGTTAAGTCTGTAACTGCCACTCCTAAAGAGCTCTTGTACGTGTACGTTGACAGATTTCATTTTAGATGTTTCACAAGGATGGATTATATACACTATAATGTAGATTTGCATGCACAGGTAATTTAGACATTAGGTATAGATCACGTAAGTTAAACAGGAAATTTCCTCCCACAGACAAGAACTGCATATTGGCCTCATTTTCAATAAGCAATTTAAGAAAGCTACAAAATACAATTCCTTTTAGGTATTTGCGCACAGCAGCCTGCCAGGAGTACACACGCTATTTCTGATGAAATCTGCACAAGCTTAAGGCAGGCAGCCATCAGCCATGCAAACACCCGCCGGGGAGCTCAGGTTAAACAGGAGTTCTGGTGAAAAGGATCTCTGTCCCCTCGATCCGTAGCAGATCACAAAGCCCATTTAAAAGAACAGGTTCATGCTGGTGTGAAAATAAGGGAGAGATTACACGCGGCACTTATGGTCTGCAAGCCACAGGTAATCCTTTTGCTCCGACGGAGGATAGCTAAGGTCTCTGCTGCAATATGGCTCTTCGGGTAAGATGTGCCAAAGGGACACAGGCAAAGGCAGAACAAGAAAGGTAAATCTAGAAAACATGACCTACACGCAAAGGCCAAAGGACATGCGGATCTTTAATCTAGAGAAAAGAAGATCAAACAAGGCTCACAGGTCTTCAAACACAGGAAAAGGCACCACAGGGCAGCTCTTCTCCCTGTCTACAGGGGCCGGGGAAAATTAAAGGGGCGAAGCTATGGGAAGGGCTATGGGAAGTTCATTTTAAACTTTGGGAAAGCTCTACGTGGTGGAGGCCGCCCACCTCTCAAGCCGACCGGGCAGGGAGGCTGTGAACTCCCAGTCGCTAGAGGTCTTCAAAGAGAGAGCAAGGAGAGCTAAAAGCAGCAGGGGCCTGGAAAAACATAGGGCTGTGCTCTCTAAGCTTTACTTGATCAAATTAATCCTTATTTGTGGAGGAAGTTTACTCCCCACAACATAAACTTTAGACAAGATAGGCGCATAGAGCAGCCACGCCATGGAAGTCTGTGCCGGTACAAACAGCCAGCAAGGGCTGCCCTCTGCCACGTCCAGGCTTGCAATCACCACACAAACTTGTTCTAAGTAAAATCTCACATACTTTCAGGAGTAATTTTTTAATTTGCTTTCACTGGACTGGCATAACCACCGATTCATGATTCTGTTCTTCCAGCACCTAATGAGAAAACCAGTTTCTTCTTAAAATTCTGATTTAGCAAGCCGACCTGTGCAGGCAGAGCCCACCATCCATGGAAGTATATGGAGATATTTATGTCTGTATGTGGTTATACAGAATTACCCCTACAAATAAAAAGATGTTTTACTTCTTTTCAAATGTCCCACAGACGGTGGAAATAAATTCAGCACAAACTCTGCTATTTTAGAAAATGCAAGTATAAATTTAGGTTAATCCCTTTGACAGAAGCTCTCCCGTGAAAAGAAACTCCTGGCTGAAACCACCACAATAATTAAAATTGGTATGACATTACGACGGGAGCTGAAGGGGCTTCCTACGTGCCAGTCATGTCCCCCAGCACTCTGGCTGGTTCAGAGGAAAAGGAAAAACAACAGATTGGCCACTGAATGTCCTTTTCTTATAAATAACATTAAACCGAGTGCTTGTAAAATGTACATGAATCTATGTATTTCCAGAAATACTTCTCTGGTCCAATATCACTCTTGATTAAATTTCATTTGCTATACCCATTACCCAGCCCAGGAGACAGAAAACAAAACAAAACAAAAAAACCCTGCAACCCACACACAGAAAACATTTCCATTCCTGTTGCTGGTGAGGAAGCAATAAAGGCTCCATATGGGTTGCTGCAGCTGAAAATACTGTTGCAAGAGGTGTCTGTCATTAAATGCAAAACCTCCTTTAAACCAGATGAATTGCTGTCTGTGTTTTACAGCTTCTGCCAGGAAAAGAAACAACAACTTTCAGACGTGGATGGGTTGCCATCCCACACTGCACATCGTATCTTACAAGGCATTAAACTTCGGTGCAACGTGACAGAATTAGGAATTCTGTGCAAACCTTGGACACCATTCGTATTGGTGTGAAGACAGAGTAACTCCTCTGAAAAGGCTCCTGCATCACCCTGGTGGCAGTGATGCCATGAGGACACTAGGACAGGAACTCTTCATTCCGCCTCCCTCTCTTCCCATCGCAAAACTCAGTTCTGTCCAAGGATCTCCAGTTATAAGCAACTAACTTTTAATGGTGGGTAAACTGAAGGACAACAACGTGATGCCAACCCTGCATGATGACTTGGCACGTTAGGAATAGAGGCCTCCTGGGTTTGTATTTCCACTTAAAGTGTATCAAAGATTTTTATGGCCTTCTCTTGCAGCCACAATAATATCCCGTCCTATGTGTTACAGGAAGCTTTTAATGAAGTGTTGCTATACGAAAATCCTACAACTCTTTACCCCATATGCACAAAACATGCACGAAATAAGCATAAAATAGCTAAAAGAGCTGCTTTTATAAATATTTTTGACCGGTTGCACCAAAGCCGCAGGTACTCGCCCAGCTTACAGAGCAGATTTGACAGCCCTGGAGAGCAGCAGACCACGCGGTGGGCTGAAGGCAGAACGTCAGTCTAGAGACCACCGCAGCATTCACGGCCCGTCTCTGCAAATGTCACTAAGTCTCTGTGACTTTAATAGACTTATCCTTCAGAACTGTTTAGAAGAGTCAAGGTTGCAGATTTGGGTCCTTAACAAAAAGAAATGCTGGTATAGCAGACGACAAAGGGTCGAGAGGACTTATCTGAAAGCAGATGAGAACTACTCTAAGCAGCACAACTTTGAAGTCCAAAAACTGAAACTACAAATAAAGCGCTGCAGCCCATATGGTCCTATTTAAAGGTCTGCCAGCAGATCTATTTGAGAAGCTGCTTTTCAGTATTAGTAACTCGTTCAATTTTGCGTCAGGACTAAAACATTCACACGAGGTCCTAGCATGGAAAACAATTCTATTTAAAAAAAAATATATATACACACACGCATTGCTGTTCTTTTCACAACATTTCAAATAAACATAAGTCAAACCTCTCTGCTTAAAAGAGGCTGTAGCAATTTCTGTCAGCTTTGGCGAAGGATTACGCGGTCCTTTGCAATTTAAGATTTTCATCTGCAATTGTAATGAAACATTCTGTTTCACGTGAAACTCAAAACGCCGTAAAACTTCATCATATGCCCCTTCATGGATTCTCCCGCTTTCTTTCCTCATTACTGGAACATCCCTCGTACTCTGACTATTGTGCAGGGGCGGGAAAAAACCCAACTTTGTTTTGCCAGACCAGGGAACAGGCCAAAATTCAATCTGAAACCAAATCCTGACCCACAGAGCCTGCTGACAGCAGAATTTATTATGTGTGGTGACTATTTACGTGTCACTTTCCCCGCAGCAATGCCCCAGCCAGCAGAGCTCGTGCTTCACGGGGTACCTGGGACACCACGAAGCACAGAGCTTATGCTTAAGCTCTGCAAAAAACCACTGTGTGCAGCACCAGGGGGATACAGCGACATGATTTATGCATCCTGAGCTCAAATCTCCGGTGAGCGCTTCAGTGGGGTGCTACGAACACATAAGCTTGCCTCTGTTGTGATACGCCGCGTGGTGTACATCTGCCTTATTAAATCTTATTAAAGCACTTGTTTCTGCTGCTGCTGCTGAAGCTCACCACAACCTCAGGCTTGGGTGACCTCCAGAGGTTTGTCTCTTCGCTTTTCCTGAGTCACTCTCCTGGTCCCTGAGAAAAAAGTTCCAGTATGTTGATCCACGGAAGCCATCACCAGCCAGCAGAGACCGCTTAACGATACCCTTACTTTCTCCAGAGCGGACTAACCCTCAGCTGACTGCTTAAAGCAATGTTGGCGTGCAGTTGTGAAAAGGGGTCAACACAGGGCTCAGAAGTTGCTTCATCTTTTCAAGTACACAAATCTCAAAAATAAAACAAAGCAGGGAACGTTCTGACCACATACTGCTGGCTGGAAAAAGACAAATTTCTAGCAGAAAACCGGGGACTGAGTTTTTCAGGCAACGGTGCTGGCTGGCTGGGAGGAAACCAAACCAGCAGAGCAGTGCAGAGGGCTCGTGAGCAACATGGTCGTGAGCAACGTGCACTACAGGGAGGGTTGCAGCAAGAAATGCAACTATAGCTAGGTACGCCCTACGCGTTAAAGCCTTCCCCTACTACAACACTTAGTTAAACTTCTCTTGAAATCTGACTGCTTAAGGTCAAATTCCATTCTCGGTGAGCCAGTGTGAAAATGGAGTTAATTCTGCATTTAAAGTGATGTAATGTTCACTCTGAAACCAAACCCTGACCCAGAGAGCCTGCTGACAGAAGAATTTATTATGTGTGGTGACTATTTATGTGTTACCTTCCCCACAGCAATGCTCCAGCCAGCAGAGCTCGTGCTTCACGGGGTACCTGGGACACCACGAAGCAAAGTCAAGGCTCATTGTGGTGTCCCTAGGCTCCACGCACACTTAGCAAGTGGGGAAGGTTCCTCTTTCAACTCTTTTCTGATAGGTCTTCAAGAAGCAAAATCACTCCAACAGGTGGTACAGAGGGATCCTCACACTTAACTCCTTCACTCCTTCACCCTGTTCTCTGGATGTAAAGCAACTCGTATGGAAACAAAGCCAACTTCCACTAAAAGGGCGGAATATAAGTGCGCTCATTGTGCTGACCTGCTGAACACCTCCCAACCTCCCAGCTGTGACCACAGGACGGTCACCACCAGATCAAGACAGAGATGAGCTGCAGGAACAGGCAGAGGAGGAGGGTGCCAGGGTGGCAGAGCAGACGGGGCCCTTTTCACAACTTTATCCATGTCAGAGCCCTGGAAAGTCTGGCTGGTTGCTGCTTTTGGGGGAAGGGTTTAGGTCAGCGATACAGCTGCTGCTTACGAGACCCATTTCTCTCAGCACTAACAGTTGCCTTCTCCATCCCTCCCAACCCTCTGGTGGCAGCAAAGGCATCCAAGCCGATTCTCCACGGCTTTTTCCTCAGATCATTGACCCAGTCCTCTCCTCCTCCTGATCCTCAGACAACTATTACCATGGCAGAAACAGCTTGGCCCTGATTACTTTCCAGCCCCTCAGTCTTCAGACAACAGATGGCTCTGGAAGTGCTGATGTGTGAAGCATTTTCATGCGCCTTAACACCTGCCTTAGTTATGCAGCGTTGTCATTAGGGCTGGACAGGTGATTTAGATCCGAGTAGCTGAACCACTTCATCATCCAACCGTCTACGCTGACACTCAGAACCTGGCAGCTCCAGGAACAGGGATGTTTCCTGAGATAATGTCAAGTCCTAGTTGTCAGAAATGTTATGTTTTATAAAAAGCTTATATCCATGGCTGAGAAAGTCCCAACAATAACTTTCAGGTGTGAATTTCCCTGCGGTCTGGCTAAATACGATGGACAATTAAAAAAGGTGCGGTGGGGGCACTCTGCATTTGTCTATGAGTATTCGAACAACTATAAACCATAACTGACGTATCTGTGGACATTTATGTGTTTGCAGGCACTGTTATAGGTGCAACGGTAAAAGAGGGAAAACATAACAGTGTGAAACTCAGGAAATAAAACACAAGCTGCCGGAAAGACAAGGATAAATGGAATGGCGAAAAAAAAAAAAGTGGTAAAAGAAAAGAATACAACAAAGCACAAAATTCCCACAGGGTGAGCACGCTCAAGAAACGTCATCCCCAGCCAAGTACTTACAAGTAATAGGAGTAGGAATATGCATTTCTTCTAAGTATCGACGGCCAGTCAGATGAACAAAACATCCAAAAGGAGAAAAAAAGAAAAAACACATAATTAGATCGATATGAACGCTAGGATTTTTTTCAATATGCAAAATATTTATGCTGCCTCTTGTCCTGAGCTACTATTCTCCGACACTTCTTTCAGCAGCCAAACGTCGGTGAGGAATTGATACTGATCTGGAGACAGAAACATAGGTTGTGTTTCCACTTCTGCTATTGACTTAGGTCACCATGAATAAATCCCCTCACCTCTTTCTTCCTTAACTTTGCTATGCCAGTAACACGGGCAATAAGACTTACCTTTGCCTGTAAAGTGCTTTGAGATTTTTGAAATTGAAAGAAATGTGTAAGAGCTATTAATATAAATAATAATAAATAGGAAAGTGACAATGTAAGAACACCACAATTTCGGAATATTTAGACAATGAGCAAATTGTGTAATGATAAATCAAGCTTCATCAAACTCTAAAATGCAAATAGTTCATTAACAATTCAAGTATCACTACATATTTATAGAAGATCACTGGGGGTATGCATTAGCTTTCTGCGTCACTGTGATTAAGCATCTTCTACTACAGTTTTTCAACAATACACTTCAGAACATTTTGATATGTTTTTGAGAAGCATCACAAAACGAGCCTTGGCAATCAGTTATAACTTAAGAAGTGATGTCTTCCCTTTTATGACTGGAAAAGGGCTTCTCTGAAAAGGCCATTTCACAACAGATCTAGCACACGCTATTTCAGATGAACAGCAAGGCACAAGGGAGCCTCGAAAGCGGTAGCCATGGTCGAGACAGGGAAAAACAACGAAACACAAACTTCAACATATTGCACGACTTCAAAATCCCATCCTCAAAGACACTACAAATACTAGGAAGTGCTTAGAAGTATAAATGCAGGGTTCAAGTGCTCGCTTTTACAGTTGCTCTGAATGTAATTTTCATAAGCACACACGGAAACGAGGCTCAGCGCAGTTAATCTGTGTGCCCAATGGCCCCCTTTGCTATGCACACACCAGTAAAAGGACAGTGACTGACAGAAGTTCAAGGGGATTACTCTGAAATTATGTGTTTCGGCTGGTGGTGACCCTTGCCATACACCTGAAATCCTGGCCAGATTCCTGATATAAGCCAAGTTATTTCATAGAATCATAGAATGGTTCGGGTTGGAAGGGACTTTAAAGATCACCTAGTTCCAACCCCCTGCCCTGGGCAGGGACACCTCCCACCAGACCAGGTTGCTCCAAGCCCCGTCCAACCTGGGAACCTCCGGGGATGGGGCAGCCACAGCTGCTCTGGGCAACCCCGGCCAGGGGCTCACCACCCTCACAGGCAGGAATTTCTTCCTGAGGTCTCATCTAAATCTCCCCTCTTCCAGTTTAAAAACGCTCCCCCTCATCCTATGGCTCCACTCCGTGATCCAGAGTCCCTCCCCAGCTTTCCTGGAGCCCCTTTATGGACTGGAAAGGGCTCTAAGTTCTCCCCGAAGCCTCCTCTTCTCCAGGCTGAACAACCCCAACTCTCCAAGCCTGTCCTCCCAGCAGAGGGGCTCCAGCTCTCGGATCATCTTTGTGGTCCTCAGCCATTTGAATGACAGATTCCAGGGTACACCTGAATGTATTTATAACATAATGCTATAATCTCCTGAAAACTGAAAATTCTACACACCATAGCAACGCACCAGCTAAGGTGAGTGATTGCCACCAAGCTTCACTGTGAAATTACAAGTTCCTCTGAACCTTTAACCAAAGGAAAGATCACCAGATGTGGAAAATGAGAGCCTACACAGCTGAAGCCCCTACATCCCCAAAATTATCCCATTAATTAAACTCCTCTGAAACACCAGTGTCAGGTTTCACACAGCACCATCAACTATAATTGTTCTATTGGAAGAACTTGCTGTACTTTCTGCTTTTCTCGTGTCCCAGCCAGCAGACATATGTGATCACACGAGACTCTTAGTTTTCATTAAAAAGCTGTGTATTCCTCAAGGCTACACAGGAAAGCTCAGAAAGATTTATTCTGTAAGGATATAAAATAAAGGAAGACAAACAAAAGGAAGATTATATTTTGGAACTGGGCAAGCCATTTTGGCTCAAATTCTCTCCAAATACGTGACCTAAAATAAGGACTTCTTAAGGAATATTGCAAAACTAACTGTTGAAATTGGTCAGAGTTACGGATCATTAAAAACATGACCTGATCCTCAAATGTATCACACAACCTGAAAACCCTGCCAGTTATCCACCTTAAATATGGACACAGAAGGGACAGGCGTCACTGAAAGTGCAAATATCCCTTTGCTAATTCTATCCTATAGCTTGGGTGTGTTCTGCTCAAGACGCATTTGGGTTTTATTTAATTAGTTTAAGGTAACAACCTAAATCCTAATCCAGAATAAGGAGTTGGATTTTCATAGAAGGAAGTAATCCTAGACCCTACATAGCCCCAAATCTCCTTTTTTTGCTTCCAACAGCAGTTTAAAGAACTTATTTACAGTGCACCCATGACAGGCTGTCTGATCCTATTTATTCAGTCTTATACTTAAAGGGGTCAGTAGAGGCTTTGTCCGCTCAAACACAAAAGCCTGAAAAGTGTCACATTCTTCACTCCAGGGAAATGCAAGTCACGATTACACCAGAGTTCAAACTGTCCAGATGAAATCAGAACTGACCAAAATCTAATCCTTTTGCAGGGCAAAGTCAAAGGGTATTTTCTGCAGAAAAGAACTTTTCAAATGTCTTGGTTTTCTTATTTCCGCTTGTGTTTACTAACCGGTCCTGTATTCTCTATTACACAAAAATATTTAACTAATGCTAAGGACAAGCACGCAAGCTCCTTAGAGAATTAGCAATGTTTCGATACAATAAAAATGAGGTATTTCAAGGTATGTATTTATTATGCAAGAAAGCAGCACTGCCTTAGGTGGGCAAATGCACCCATGTGGGCACTGATCACCGCCTGTAAATTAACAGGCTAAATTACGCTGCAGTAATTTGTGCATCCATATACATATGATGATATTGGAGCTGCAAACACGTAACTCGTGTAGCTAGTGGGTTCCCAAAACCAAATTTCCTTAACAGTTTCAATTTGAGATCCTATAAACCAGTCATATTTAAAACAGAAATTTACATATACACACACACAATATTTACACAGATACACAGAAACTTCAGCAGACTTTAGACGACCCCAGGGTTCAAGTAAAACTTTTAGGTAACAAACGTAAAGTCAAACCCAAATTTTCCACCGCATAAACATTCTGGCTGGCTTAATTTAGGTTCACAAATCTGACTAAACCCTCTAAAACATTGGCAGCCCCCAGAAATTTGCAAGTCACTAGAGTTTTTGCCATATGGTCTATTGAAAATATGAGTAACTGGGCAGCACTTGCTCATGCCTTGCATACGGAAGGCTCAAAAAAGTGGGCTGATTTGGTGCGCCTCATGGAAGCAAAAAGCAGCTTCTGATGATCTGCCTAATCCTAATTTCAAACCAGTGCCTGCCTTCTCTTAGTGTTCCTGTCTCTCCTCATTTCTCTCCTTCCTTTGGCTCTTTGCACCGGTTAACAAAACGCTCCGTTCAGGAAATCCACTACTGTGCCTATTACCAGTGAACTCTGACGCCCCGGACCGTGAACAAATGTCACTGTGATATTTTCTGGCTCTGTTTGAAGAAAATGCCTCGAGTCTGTCTAATTACATTATTTTTCTGCATTGTTGCCTTGCAAAGCTACACTGTCTTGTACGCCGAGGCATTAGCCCTAGCGAACTGAAAAGGGGAACTCTTTTTAAAGTAAGGTTAATGCAAAAATCGGACGCGAGAGCTTAAGCTCCTGATGTTTCTGTTCGTAGAATAGAAAGAGAACTTTGTTGTTAAACCATTCCCTCAGACAAGTGGGAGTTTTCAGCTGCGCTCCTCCAGAAGTTCAAATCAATTTGTGGTCCAAAGTGGCCTTTCCTTTTATAAAAGCTCGTCCAAGCCTGCATTAGTTTACAAACGGAACGAGCCTGGCAGGCTTAAGTTCATCTTCAGGGAACACTTGTCCATATGCAGCTCCAAGCCTGAACTGGACGGGACTGGTGATGGCCATCCAAGGGAGACCCAGAACCGATGCCATCAGCAGGTCTGTCGGCGGCGCTGGTCGGTGCCGCGCAGACCTAGAGGGAGCCGCCGAAACCTCTTTCTGCAATGTTATAGCTTCCAAATGGGAAAAGATTTTAAAGTCGATGAGCCAGTTTATTTCTTATAATAGTGTGTATTCCAATGGGTAACTCTGCCCACCACAGCCAACAGGCACAGAGAGATACAGATTGCAGCGATTTTGCCTGTTTGTGCTGGGAGGGGGGGGGGAACGACACAGAGGAAAACGTAATTTTCCAGCTCTAGAAAGGAAAAGGGGAGAAACTGTATTTCGAATTCTCCCACTCACCGCCTGTCTAATTGTAATTTGGAAGAAAGATGCCCAGGTTAAGAGAGCCTACGGCAAAGCCAGACATAGCAAAGTTCTGCCCATGGGACATCACACCCAAATTCGCTAAACGTTGCTGCTGTTGGGACCAGGCTAGTTCCTCAGAAGAACGTGTGCGCTGCGTTGAGGGGGAAGCTCAGGTCAGCACTAGCTTGGTTATTTTTACACCAAGCAAATGGGCCCTCAGCCTCCAGCCTCCAGAACTTGCCCTGCATTACGTGGTTTTGATTCTGGGTTTGTCTGGGTTTCTCTGTCTAGGAGATATCGAGTTATATGGCACCAGTCTTGACAGCCGAAACATCAGAAGAATCAAATATTGGAAAAAGCTGGATCTTGATAGATGAGTTAAAAATACAACAGGGGGGAAAAAAGAAAAAAGCTAAAATCCATCAATTTTATATACCTGCTAACTAAACTATACAACCCAGTCTCTAAGTTTCCTCCTGACCTCTAATAAAAGTTTATATTATGCAGAAAATATGTAGAGTCCATTTAAAAAAAAAACAAAAGCAAAAACCCTGAAAATCTGACAGCCTAAATAAACTGTAAATCTTTACTTTTGCTTTGAAAGATTCCTACATGCTGATAACTTGGCCTTTTGCTGGCTTTCCAGCTTCCAGCGGAAGACAGAAGATTAAGCAAAGATGCTGAATCATTGATATGCATCAAGAAATCTCTATACCAATGCATTCACCAAGAATGAGAACAATGAAGATTTCTTCCATAGTATTTGAAGAAAAATTTACTTGCCCACAATTCTGTCTCTGAGAAATTTCCCATTTTCAAATTTACACAAAAAATAGATTGGCAGCAAGCACAGTGTTTAACAGCAAGAGTCCCACATTTACATTTCGAAAGAAGTGGTAGACTGCTTGGGAATATGAATTTGATGTGAAATCTGAAATTAGGAAAAAATGGCCTTTGGTGAACAAAGTAGAGAGATATTCTACCACACACATAACGGACTGAAAATAAAACGAAAACACGAATTATGGAGATTTGTGGAAATTCTGACCTAAGGCATGCGGACGGGGTCAGCATTCTTTGTGAAAAAATCCTGAAAATGACCCTACAGGCTACTTTAGCGAAGATCTGACTTCTGGATCTCCATTTTGATCAGAAGCTACTGAAGACATCTCTCACACAGGAATGGCCATCACGCGTTTTACTGTCTTCATTGCCACCGAAGCATTTGTAAGTGCACATACACTGACAAAATGCCTAATCATCCAAGTTCCTCCCATTTTGTACTTTTAACTCCATGTTTGAGAAAATACAGAAATTACAAATATGACCTCCTTAATATTTAAAGTACATTGCCTCCTAAGAAAGAGTATCCTTACCCCTCGGACTGAGCTGTTGGCAAGCTACACCACAGAAAAACAGTTCTCAAATAAACAATTCCTGGTCATCATGAAAAATCGCTGTTTGTTTTCTGCCCAGCAACATACATAATTCATAATAATAATAATACATTATGGGACACAAACGCTCTCAACTTTCAATAGCTTAGGAAATACACCAGGATGTTCAGATGTGGCATTGCTCTGATGGCATTCCTCAGAAGTTTTATCTTTCAAGCTGAAAGTAAAAGCTTTTTCTAAAGAGCTTTTAGAAAGGTAACAGAAACCCAGCTCAATTTTTGCTGAAACCCTTTTTCTGTTTTTCATTGGAGGCATCTGATTTTTCCTGCTTATGAACTAAAGAGCTCCTCGGGGACTGGAATCAGCGACATCTGTATTGTTTGGGCTTAACATTGAACAGAAGCGCAGTAGATGTGACTACAAAGCACAGACATATTTGTGCACAAAATAGGAAATTTTTATGCACAGCAAGAATTGGATTAAAAATCTAGATTCCCCACACCTTCAGTTAATTCAATGGGAATTCACAGTAGTCAGTACACATGCTATCAGTTTTGCAGAATGACATTGGTTGGAAAGGCTACTCAAAGGACTCTTGTCCAACCTCCTACTTAAACCAGTTTCAGTTGCAGCAAGTCCCTCAGGGCCTTGTCCAAGTCGAGTTTTTAATTTCTCCATGGACGGAGATGGTCACCAACGCAAGATGCCTTTGCTAAACTTCCCAAGGTTCCCATCAGCCCATTTCTCCAGCCTCTCAAGGTCCTTCTGAAAAGCAGCCCCGTGCTCCTGTGCCTGTAGCATAGAGCTCCTCCATTTGCCTATGTGCTCAGGATTGAGACAGGAAAGATCATACCTAGATTTAACTGCTGGTCTTATTTTGGGGAAACACATGACTATTTGTCATAGAGATAAGAGATCTCAAAGGAACAGAGCTTTGCTTTGAGAAGCTGCATTTCCTACAACAGACTGAGTAAAACCATCAAGGCTCTCACACGTAATGGTACCTGTACTCTAGACAAGGGGCTGCCAGGCTGCCTACCTCCTATTTCATTTAGAATCAAATTACTGTGGAAAAGTAGGGTTCACTTCAGAAATCTGACAGGCAAAAATATACGTATACAAGATACATCCTTTTCTCAAGAAAACCTCTTGCCTAAGTGGTTTTCTGAATCAGTATATTACACTGTAAATGAGCGGCTCTTCAAAGAGTAGCAACTACAACAGTCTACTTCACCGTGTAAGTGCAAATGGCTCAAAGAAAATCACACAAAATAAAATGTTTGAACAAACTTCATTACCATAGGTGATTTCTCTAAGTTTCGTTCCCCTGTAAACTAAAGCTAACTCTTGGAAAGACTCTAACCCTCAACAAGATGTAATATTCCAGCTGAACACGGGTTGCAAAGAAATTGCCGCGTGAAAATACAACTCATCAAGACTCACTTGGGAACGAGACCTTTGACCACATTACTTTAAGACATTACTTTTCTTGGTAGTTAAGGAAGAATTCTTGCCTTCTATCAGGCCACTGTTGTGGTACCTGCACAGGCTCACATGCCCACTTCCATTGCCTTTGTACTTCTCTGTGAGCTATCTCTTCTCATCAAGTATCAATTCATTAACTCTTTGCAGTAACACACATTGTTTTGTTGCTCATATAGTATCTGCCAGAACAGGCATCTCTTCTGGGACTACAACTTCTTAGTGGCAGCGTTATGTAAAAAGCTATTAACTGCTGCCCTCTGTAACGCACATGCAGTATTTTACATCTAGCAAAGTTATTCTTCTTTTTGAAGTAACAGCACTCTAGCCAGAAGGTCCAAGATGGAAGCACAGCAGAAACTTACCTTCTCTTGATGGTGAGCATCGCTCCCAAGAGGATAATAACAAACATCAGAAGACCAGCTATAACTCCGGCCATTTTCACCGTGCTGTCAACTTGTTTTTCTGGTTCCACTGCATTGGAATTCTGGGTGGAAGCTCCTTAAAAGATGGAGGGAGAGGAAGGAGGAGGTAAAAAGAGAATTCGTAGAAAAATTGTGCAACGATCCACTTTAAATAGTCATTTGAAAGCCTAACAACATAGTTGCAATAAAATTGCAATAGACAATTGTCCATCTAACCAAATCTACCTTTAATAAGGGCTTAATGACAGACAATTCAGAGCAGTAATAAGGTGTAAAATCCCAGTGTAATGAAACTGACTCGTATATTTTACCATATTATACCGTAATGGGGAATTTACTCTTCTGAAGCTCTCAGCATACACCCAAAAGCAGGAGAATCAACAGCAGTTACAATTTTCATCCTGAATAGCTTAAGTGGAGGTGCAATCCTTACTCATTGAAATAATGAATGTAAAAGTTTGCAGTAACGTATCCCATAATACCACCCGCGGAAACTTTTTTTTCCTTCTCAAATCAGAACACATTTGTATTTCTCACTACACTGGAGGCCTGGCTTTTGTAAACATACGGTTACAATTATGCAAGTAACGAGCATTAATCCAACGCACAGAGCAGCAGCATCTCACGCATTCCATGCGTGAGTTCTTCTGCAGCCTAGGCAAGACAACGCAATTTCTATTGGAAATTTTGGGGTTTTTTTAAGAGTAAAGCCCACACACCTGAAAATGAAACATATTTAGGGATATTATTTGCACAGTATTTCTTCTTTTACTTCCTTGTCACGATCTGACTTTAAGGGTCTTTTGCCCCTGCAATAATCTTGCAGAACGCTACCCTCTCCCCGCTTTGTGGGACTACTTGTATCGTGCTTATTATATACCTTAGCTCTGCTGACTTCACTACTTGCTGCACAGAATTTTGCCAGATATAGCTTAAATCACCGAGCTCGATTTAGAAAGCCCCACCAGACTTGAGTCATGGCTACTTTAAAGACGAAATAAGCCTATCTTTATTATATTCCTGATATACTTAACTACTCCTCAAAATATCACCATTGCATTTGATGAAGTTAAATGAATTCATGTGACACGAGATCACAGTCTTATGTTGGGCTTCACCTTTGCTGTTGGAGTCAGCCAAGTCTTCCTCTACGGCTTAAACACAGTAGGAAAAGGGAAGCAAAGGTGAAAGCAGAGGGCTGCCATCAGAAGCCCGTAACGTTTTGCTCTTTTAACAACCCTGTGTTGCTGACCTTCAGGAAAAGTTGAATCACTTCTGTTCATGAAGTCAGCTGCTTGGGGAGATAATATTCAATTCAGTCCATATATCGGTGAGACAGTAGAAAGCCTCACCAGTTTATTCTTTTGCCCATTTGCCACGTGTTAAAACTGCATATGCTCTAGAAGATCTCTGTCTTCAAGGATGACCCCAATGGTTACCATGATCAAACCATAAAACTGAATATAGCACTTTCTGATATGTTCTGAATGGGGCCTCAACTGATGGACTTCCAGGGATCTGATCTCACCTCATCCCATCTTGGGAAGGGTACATATAGAACAGTGACACAATGAATGCAAAACAAGAAAACTCACCACATGCGGTGATAAAAGTATGATTTCACTTTTCCTACAGCTAAGCTGTTAATCTAGTTTGCCACAGCAAAACACAATATTTACCAAGCAAAAAATGCTGGCTGTTTGAAACACACATGTAATTTTCAGCTTTTTATCCCTGACAACTCTACTGCTCTGCTGCATCCACCAATTTTCCCACTCAGTTAAAGAGTTCGCTGGTAACTTCTGTGTGCACACATCCAAAATGCATTAATGGGGCTCCTGAGCATGAAAATATCAGTTGCATATTACCATCTCGATTTGACAGCATCTCTTACAATCTTGGATCAAATATGCCCGAGAGGTGAGCTATATGCCATCATACAGGCAATCCTGACGCTATCACATAACAAAGCAAAAGGTAAAGGTACAATTTTTCCCTGAAAATGGCTAAAACTCTATTTGTTTGAAGTGAAACTCAGAAGTACGCCAAATTACCCTTCACTTGAGTTGCAGTTACTCCTGTGACCCTAAATAATAGGTGTTGGAGAATGGTTTTCTACCACAAACAGCACGGTCAGACCCCCTTCATTTTTGTACCATCTGAATACCCTCAGGAATTGCGAGCCACGTTAAAAAACATTAAGAACGTGCTGTCAACTCCATCCTCTAACCCACTAGATCGGTTTGATTTTGCCAGGCTGTTGCTTGTTACTACAGGCAATGTGTGGTCAGCGTATTTTTATTTGATATTTCTCATCCCATTGTAGTCTACTGCAGTTCTAGAAAGAGAATAAAGGCTTATTACCCGTCCTGACACCTACACACTGTGGTGACTGATTCACTCGAATCTTCTGTGTAACTCTTTCTATCTATCTTGGCAAAGGCCAACAATTCCTTTAGGCTACTAGTCCAACCATTTGTAAGTTGTCTCAGCTAATAGCGCCTAGGAATTGATAATATGACAGTGTCAGTAAATTCCTGGGTCTTGGGTTCTTAAAGCTTTGCAATGCAACATCATTGCAAAAGTCCCTTGTTTTTCTGCCATTCTGGCGTGGTTCCCTGTAGATGCCTAAATCTGCTGTGGTGGCCTCTACTCCCACCACCAGCTGTAGGTAAGGAGGATGTTTCTGCTCGGGCAGGAGGAGGTCACTGTACTTGCAGGACATGACTTTTGCTGCTCCTGAGAGCAACGCTTTTTTTAGAATCCAGTTTTGCTTCTCTCCTTTACTGACACACAGGCAGATCTGAAATCCTCGAAGCACAGGAGCCCATAAAAACTGCTCAGACGGCCATTTCATACAAATGTCTTCAAATACACTTGGAAAGCGCTGCACTACTGTACCTGAGGGGCCACCCTTTTCTTCCCGAAAAACAGTGCTTATATACTGCTGACATTAAAAGGGAAAGAAAATAAACTATAACCATATTTTCTAGTGGTTACGTCCACATTTTCTGGAATAAATTGTTCCTCATAACTGAAGCTAGATACTAGAAAAATAGGATATAGAACAGGTCACCACTGTTATTACTGTGTGTATTTCAGTGGCACCCGCAGCCCCCGCTAAGGCCAGGACCCCATTACACTGTGCTGACATGAAGTAGGACAATTTTCTGTCCTAACCTTACTTTCTTATTAAGGAAGGCAAATGACAGAACATAGTGCCGGAGAAGCAAAGACTGCAGGTCCCTCGACTCCCTATCTGTGCACTATCTACTGGAGCAGGCTACTGCTTTCAGCGATATTTATGCACTGTACATTTCCGTACTGTACAAAATGCACTTTCCCAGAAGCCTGACCAGTGGCACGAATCTGACTTCCACAGGCATTGGCATTCACCCAGCGCTCTGTTTTAGTGTGGAGCTATTTCACATAGCTATAAAGATTTTACTCCTTTCCCATCAACCTCATTTACTTTGCTTTTTCAACCCCTTTCAAGATTCCCCGAGACCCAGCATCTCGCAGCGAAACAGAACACACGACATGCAGCATTTTCACGGGAGACACTGTTCTGACAAAATAACAGAGCAGGGGCAAATGAGTTCTTTCCCAGAGTCGCCTGCCTCATCCACCCAGGAGAAGTCAGGTTTATGGACCATCAAGCACTCATTTTTTTAGGAACGCACTCGCAGGCACGCAAGGTCTAATCCGGCTGTCCTGCTGTGGATTCACAGATACCCAAATCCCAGACTAGCCCAGCAAGGTGCAACTACTGGAAGCGCCGTTTCAGACAGCGCCAGCTCCCTGTGGCTTTCAACCTTTCAAATTGGTCCCTCCTTCGGATCACGGTTAAAGCTGGCCCTGCAGTGGCAGAAAACTGAAGGACAAGAGTTTTGAAATTCAAAATTAATTTCACCATAGAGGGCTGTCATTCGTATTCCAGGCTTGCTTTCAGAAAATTTCTTCAGCTGAAAGTGTGCCTGTCCACCAGGAAGAAACGATGTGGTTAGCTACTCTGAGCTGGGAGATGGTTTGCAAGTGATTCCAACAGCCTAAACCGAAGGGTTTTTTGCCAGTCATAACTACAGAGGAGAACGTTCTCAAAATGCTAAGAAGAGTGAAAAATCATCCACTTCCCAGCAAGTGTTCATACACAACGCTACACACTCCTAGTGAGACATTCATATGTACTTTAAATCCTTCTAAGGTTCATGCAAGTAATAAATTACGTTATTTACTTTAGAGACCTGGAAAGATTAAGGATATGCCTTTGGCATCTCAGGCATCCAACAGCAGAGCTGAGGACTGACGTTTCAGGGCTGACACCCTGTGGCAGTTCCATCAGACCATGCAAGCTCTCACAGATGGGGACCGAGGGAGAAACAGCAACAGCAGCAAAGTGAAAGACACCATGGCAATCTTTCACCCAGCAATTTATGCACAGATGTATTATTTGAAAACAATAAGCCACCAGATATAAAGTGACCTTCTCTGTGGAGGTGGCACACTGAATAACATCCAGGAAAGAATGATTATTGAGTGCACGTAGCTAAGCAGGACTGATAATACAAGTTTCTTCCATAAAGCCTATTTCACAAACTGTAATTTGAAACGTTCTTTATTTAAAGCAGCAATTACAGTATTGCGTTAAAAAAGGGAACTGACAGGAAAAAGAATTCAAAAGAGCCATAGGCAGGAGGAAAAGATGGGTATTTACGTGAGATTTCCAACTGGCGCGGCATAAAGAACAAAGCCCTGCCATGGAAGCGGCACCACAATCACCAGGAGAGAGAAGGAGACGATGCTGCAAGAGGAGGAGAGGAGTAAGGAAACAAAATGGCTCTAAAGATCTCTCAGTCACATACCCGGGGTTAAGAAAAAGGCAGTGCAAGTGCAAAGGAGAGAGGGACAAAATGAGAGAAGCAACACAAGTAATGGGAGGTTCAGCCGTGGCAGGAAAGACCCAGAAAGACGAGAAGTCAGTCTGGCAAAGACTAACTTCAAATTTGTAACACCTAAGAATGCAACTTCTTCAGACAGAAAGTCACTCTTGAAACAAAAGCCAATCAGAAAAATTACTTCAAAGTGTTATTTAACCCAGAAAAATTAACGAAAAATAATGGGTTCAAAGTCATTATGAGTTAAAATGAGCCACTCAATCAGAGTAACTTCTTTGTAGCACATAATGGCCAGGCAGCATGCTGAATGTGAAATTTCCTAACAGACCTAGAGGCTTACTTTCAAAAGACAGTTATTCTCAAATCCCTTGTAAACATGATTTCCTTTTCTTTTCTTTTTTTTTTCTTTTTTAAACGGTGCTTTCTATGCGAGTGGCCTACAACTGACGAAAGCATCTCTGCACGTAGAAACGTCTTCCCTTATGTTTTCAGATTCCAATTATATCTCTACCCCTGAAACGTAGTCTCCGATATGCAAACACAAGGGCAGGCAGGTAGTTTTAAGAACGATAACGCTGAGATAAAGGTGGCAGGGCACCGTTTTACATCTTGATCTGGAATATCTCTGTTAGCCAGCGCTACCCAGCAACATCAGCATCAGCTGGCCACGTGCGTGGGCTGGGGAAGACAGACTGGTTTCCAGCCTTCACGGGGTATACCAGAGTACTGGGACTAAAAAAGGCTACTGATGCCAGTGCTTCTGCATATCATAAGCCAACACAGTGAAACAGCTCATCAAATCTGAAAGACAGATTCCACTTTGCCTATTTCTCTTTGTAATTCATTAAAAATATGAATACCACCAACAGTATCACTACATGTAACGTCACTGCACCAATTTTCCGCCTCCAGTTATTGAAGACTGCAAACAGCACGGGCTTAGGACTACAATGAGACATTCTCATTTCTTTAAAAAAAAGCTCAAAAAGAATGGAAAGAATGATGAGAGCCAAAAGCTTTCAACCATATTCTAAGCGGAGAGAGAAGCAAAACAAAGCAGTCCTGGAGAGAAAGACAGACCAGAATTTATATGAGGGATTATCAGGTTGAATACAGGTTGAATCTGTAGGAGGACGAGGGTAAACACACAGCAAGGAATCAAGATTAGCATTACTAAACTGAATGAGAATTAAAAAATAGCAGTAAGAGAATAATTGATTCTGGAGATTCCAGGCAAATCCACCACAAAGGCTTTTCTTTTCTCCTCCTGTTTTTCTTCCTCTCTCTTCAGAACAGAAGCACTTAATTTGTGCTAAAGGCCCCCAAGAATGAGAAAGGTTATTACATTTACTCGAAAGAAGAGCTCAGATAAAGAGCAGCCGTTGTGATGCCTACAAGTGATGCGATGGTTCAGAGGGTGAGAGCATAGTTCCATTTCAACTCTCCACTTTTGCAGAGCTCTTACAGAAACTGGCTTGAAATTATAAAAATGGAGAACAAGTAAAATTCCCGTTATCACAAGTTCAAATTTGCAGATGCGACTTAATTTTTGTGTGGTCTTAGACACGGGGAGATCAATGGTTTGAGTGATACAAGCAAAAATATTTTGGTGCGTGACAATGCTACGGATGTGTAATAGACTCGTCACACCCTACGAACAAAAACTAATTAACCTTTACACCAGCCAGTCTCCTCTAAGCAGTTGCTCCGCTCTCATCATGGTTTATCATTAAAAATCCACAGCCACGCCAGCTGCAGAACTTATAAAATCAGCGAGCGAAGAAGCCCAGGGGTGGATATAAAACGAATACTGAAATAAGGCCACCTTTGGAGGCGGCTGGTCAAAGGTGCTTTAAGGACCAGGGTGGCCTACAAAAAAAGACTTCACCCGCGAGCTGACTGAGCAGCATGCAAAGGGGATACGATACTCACCGTTTTACAGTAAAAAGGGAGTCATCTGGCCAAGGCATTAGGGAGTCTGCGTATACACGCTCTACGTGGGCTGCATGAAATACGGGGAAACTTCCTGCATGTTGCCAAGTTCAGGCAGCACTTGCAGGCACGTCTTGAATGAAGATTTTCCCTTCCCTCTACAGTGGTATTACACAAAACTGTCTCTTTTACATCTACCTCTCTTGGGACATTGTCACATATCCTAACGCTACCGTATAGTTTTTTAAATGTCCAGTTCCTGGAAGAAACTGAGATGCTAATGCGTTAACAACCCTGTTTCTGAACATTGGCTCATTGCAATCTCCAGGTAAGGAAACAGAGGCATAACGCATTTGTAATGGCTTTGGGTCATTTAAGGGCTATTTAAGGACACTGACAATGATAATCTGTTTATGAAAAACTTTTTAAGTACCAGGTACCAGTACCAGAAGCCCTTTAAATCCCTCTACCTACGCCTTGATACCAAATTTGGTGAAAATAAAGATGCTCTCTGGGTAAGTGGGCATCCACACGCCAGGAAGTTCCTGTTGCCTTCTCAGCAGGGAATATTTCATAGGTACAGGTACCAGTACCAAGTACCAGGACATGGAGAAGCGATACCCCAGTAAGTCGGTGTCAGCGTACGAAGGTTCGGCACAGGTGACACCGCTCTCCTCTAAACCGTAACTGCCCTCCTGCTTCTCCCCCCGAAGCTGCCCCCTCCTCTGCCCCTCTCTCAGCCCCCCCGCAGAAGGCTTCAGGGGACGTTCAGACAGTTTTTCCTCCAAACCTTCAAGCAGAAGAGAGGGCGGGGGGGAGTGGACGGGGACACCCAACTCCGAATTTCACAAGCGAGTCAGCACGCGTTGCTCCAATAAACCAAATAACCCAAACCAAATCCTTTCTGAGTTGACCTTCACTTCTAGCTTTAATGTCTAACCCTACCCTTCCCCTCCACCTCCCCTCCCTCCACCTGGCTACGGGTTCATCTGCGACCCAAGACGGCTGCAGGACCCACCAGCCGGAGCCCCACCACGCAGCCAGCACCAGCCCTTCCCTCCAGGCAGGTGTTGGAGGAGGACAACAGCCTCCACAGCACTCCAGGTAAACCCACGCCTGCTTTGATTCCAGGAGGACCTGGCTCACACGCGATAATCAGTTTTATTCTGCTTTTTCTAAAGATCCTTTTTTCCGAAGCAACCCAGCGTAGCCCAGCAGTGGACGCTTTGAATTACAGAGGCGCGATTTTCAGTCTGCTGCTGTTAATCTACCCCCAATTTGAGCTGAAACGCTGTGCTTCTCCCAGCCTCTCCCCTCCCGCTGCTTATTTTAATTGGGGCAGTGAAGATTAGGGTCTGTCAGCGCAGCAGAGCTGTCGAATAGGCAGTGCCCTCTGGAAACTGGGCTGAGGTTATCAAACTCAGTTCACTTGTGGCCTCGTCCATTTTGCACCAGGTTCTTCACTAATCTGAAGTTAGTTCATTAGCTCCCTGGGTTAAGGAAGCCCCTCAAGTCAACATTTTAAATCCCTCTACGTACGCCTTGATACCAAACTTGGTGAAAATAAAGATGCTCACTGGGTAAGCAGGCACCCACACACCAGGAAGTTTCTGTTGCCTTCTCAGCGGGGAATATTTTACAGTAAGAGCAACGTAAGTGTATCTGTTATCAGCAATTAATTATGGTAATACACAAACTTGTGCTAAAAATAACTTTTAGAAGGCAGAGATTTGTTCAGGGGAAAAGAAGAAAAAAAAAAAAGGCATTTTCATGCACTGAACTTAAAAAGTGTGCCAAGCCCCTCTGAAATAAATAGCACAAAACAGAATAAACCTGTAAAAGGAACAACATTCCAGTGTGTCAGAAGACAAAATGCAGGAACAAACAGATCTGAAGTGGGATTAGACCTGGTTAAAAAACACATTCTCTCTCTACAAAACCAGAACATGTTTCAGGAAGGAACAGAGTCCTCTTAAGTGAATTTGAGGGAGCAAGAGCTACTAAATGAACAGTTTTCACATGCAGCAAAACCGTGTGTGAACAGTAGGAATTTTTTTTCCTCCTCATTTTCCACTGTTTTTTTGCAGTCTCCCCGCTCCATGATTTCCCTGGTCACCTTTCAGACCCAGGGTCATTTCTGAGGTCTCAAGATTGTCAAGCACTCATCTCCCGGGAAGTTCCCTTTTTCAATGCAGATGTGCTACCAAAAAAAAGGAGGACCGTTTTCTCTCAAAGGCATCTGAACTTCACAGTAATCCCAGTACCTTTTTGCCCCTGTGTCATTACAGCTGCCCCGATGCCTAGTTAAAATAATTCTTGGGTGAGAAAAGTCATAGCTAGAGCAGAATAGAACCATGCAGCACTGGGAGAGGAACATTTGTATGAAAATTTAATCCCTCCCAAAAATAAGAAACTAACCCCCCTTCCCCCTCCCCTTTTGTAATAAACACACGTCACTGTCACATCCCAGTAAGTTGGTTTATGCACATCAGGCTAACGTAAAAGAAACTATTTCCACTAGGTGATGGGATTTCCTCTCTGTATTTAAATTTCCTGGAGTGAAATGATGGCACTGCTCCCAGTGTTATACACACCAGGAGGCAAGTTTATGACACACGGACCTTCACGCTCATCCTGATGGCAACCACAAAACCTTTGAGAAGTTCTGAACCTCCCCACTAGTGACCTGTGAATGCCTTTACACGATTTTACGGTTCTGACACGTCTCCGATTCCAGCAGAAGTTTCTACCCAGAGGACGGGCAGAATCGTTTTCATTTTCCTGTCGTCACTTCTTCCACAGCAGAACTGAGCTGCCTAAGAGTACGTGTAATAATCAGCCCCACAAAATTGCCGTTGCTACTTTAATTCAAAAATGCAAGGTCATCTCCGTGCATGCTCGGGGAGCTATTGAGCCTCCTCAGAGGGCCAGCAAGGGATCCATGGGGCTCGCCAGCCCCGCTCAAGTGCTCCTGTGGAGGTGCGAGTGGTGTTTAATCCTCCAGACAACCCCCTGCACGGGCATATGTTCACCTTGGTGAAAAAAAGCAGTGCCATGCAAGGAGTGCCCCCTTTCCACTGTACTTAGGATAACCGTAGAAGTATTCTCCCATGCAAACCCAACCCGAAACCAAAAGTCATGAAGCCGCTGAGACTTCTGGAAGTTTGAACAGTTTTCCTTTTCCTGAACTGATAATCACCTGTGCTCAAGAGGCTGGGCGGGTTTCGCGTGGTCGCCTGGTGCCTACCTATTACTGCTAAGAACAAGCAAAATCGTTCCCAGGCAGCATGCACAAGAAAAAAAAGGAAAAAAAATAAAAATGTACCTCATAATGATTATTAAAGTTCCATTCTTTCATTTGCAAGAACTCACATTTTAAAGAAAGAAGAAATGAGTATCAGGAGATAAGGAAGCATTAATGAGCCCTCTGCCTTGGTTTCAATTACATTGTGAAATTAATTTAATGCACTTTAAGAATACAAGAGGTAATCGCTCTCTCTTGGTAAGAGGTTGCAATTTTCCCTAATAAAGCATCAATATAAATATGTTACTTTAAGACAGGGAGAACAAGTCAGTTAATTCGGGAAGAATGGGACGTATTAAAACAAATGACATCAAGGAAACCGAATGGCAAAACTAATAAATAAACTGGCTGAATGAAAATTGTATGGCAGAGAGCTGGTAAATCGGAGTTTAATTAGAAACTTATTTTTAAAGAGTGTTTTATGCTAATGATATACATCCAAGTGACTAATGCTGTGAAAGACGACATTACTCCAGTAATTTAAAAAAGAGGAGTAGCCCATGTGAGGAGCGATGTTTATGGCTGGAAGTGGTAAGAAATCTGAGACCAATGAACCTGAAAATAAATACATACGTAGATACATAAGGTTAATAACGCTTGTGGATTTAAAACATGCTGGCAAAGTGTGAAATGGCTACACAGACTGGACAAACGCAGAGAGCTTTCTGATGGGTTGCCAAATGTCCCCACAGCAAAGGCTGATGGTGAGTCCCTGCCACCAGCCCCTTCCACCAGCATCAACAAACTCTTATGCTGAGATGCTGGATGGAAGGAAACGAGCTCAGTAGATGTGCTTGCCCGGGTGGGTATCCACTAGCTCTGCTTTGGAGGATGCACTACTGGTCTCACGATCTTAGTGCTCTGAAATCATAGAATCACAGAACGATTTGGGTTGGGATGGACCGTAAAGACCATCTAGGTCCAACCCCCCGCCATGGGCAGGGACACCTCCCACTAGACCAGATTGCTCAAACCCTCATCCAACTTGGCCTTGAACGCTGAGCCCCTTCCCCCCCTGACTTTTAATAAGCCAGTACTCAAAGATCTGAGACATCTTTCATGTAACCACAAGAATCAAGTCCATCTGAGCAGCAATAGCATGCAGAAAACCACGCAGAAGAGCACATCACCGGGAAGGATGAGAAGCAGCTCCTGCGTGGAGCTGAACTGAACTGAAAAGGGCTCGATCTGAACAGTCTATTTCTTGCTAAAAGAGAGAGAAAACTGGGAAATCTCCAAAACCCTCTTTAACGGACTAAAACACTTTTTAAAGAGTTGTCTACTTTCATTTTCTTGGTTTTGAGGCAACGGGACACACAAAGCAAATTGCCTCCCCGCCTGCCGAAGTAGCGACAGTGGAACAGCCTCATGCATCTCTCAAGTAATTGAAGCTCCTCAGCTTCTGAACAGGTGCCTTGCAGCAACACCCAAGACGTGTTAGAATCCCCCAGTAACACGCTGCCTAACACATTTTATTGCCTAATTACTCCCACACTCACGTTTAGTGCCCTTGTTAATCCAGCACTTCAAGAGAACACTTGCCTTGCTTAAACATGTCTTGATCCTGATCCTCCTGTCGTTGGCGTGAATCCGAACCCGTTTCACTAATGTTAATGGAGCTGCTGCAGCGTCAAATGTTTGGGAATGGCAAAATTAGGCCTATATCCCTAAATGAACGCTTAGCCTGGCACCTCGAACGTATTTATTTTCTTGCATGAAAACAAAATATGTTTTTTTTCTCTGGTACCAACTCAAAGCAGAGCTTTTAAGCTGTCAACGCCGAGATCAGCCCCGACTCCAAAAAAGTGGGTTTTTTCTGACTCTTACCCAAGACACCACAGCGGTATCTCTGCTAGCAGCTTGAACGATTTCATTCAAGGCAGACTACAGGTTCGCTCATTCTATCCTCAGGAAGACAACGATGCAAATAAAGGCGAATACAGGGCAATGCCATTAAGGATAATCAATAGAATGAGTAGAGGGGAGACAGCACAGACACAGTAGGTCATCTGCAACACCCCAGCTCAGCCTTTGATCGGGTCACAACGCAATTATAGTTTTCTGAGTGTCTCCATCCATTGCGACACAGCAGAGAGGGCAGGTATGACACTCCTCTTCAGGGGCCGGCATGGGGAGTGTCCGAGTCCTTCTGTTCATACGGAGTTAATGTAGGTTGGGAATTCAGCCTCATGACATATGGAAATCTGAAACTCTGGGAAAGCTCCAAGCCACAGAACCACATTGTTCAGCTATTGCTCAGCTGCTCACGCTACACGGGTGCCAGCAACGGAAGACACTGGTACATTATCAAGCCTACAAGTTCTCTTGCGGTGCTGCCTCACTTGTGAGCTGCAGCCAACCCCGTACCTTTGAAGAGCTAAACCTGCGTAACATTAGCCACAGCTGTGCATATTCCACTGTCCTTGCTAACGGCCAGGCACCGAGAAACACAACGCTGCAATTCACAGAGTGAGGACAAGAGGGAAAAAAAGAAGAAAAAGGGAAAAAAAAAAGAATTTCCACAGCGATTTCCACACTCCATGTAGAGAAATAAGACACCTGCCTGTAAATCCCATAACTCAAAAGTGATCTCCATTGAGACAGTGAGAATAAACACTAGAACTACCATCATTTCTTGCCTTTTTCTATTCATGTCAATCAAGAAAAATCCTAAAGAATAAGATCAACAAAAACCAGCGTCTCTAGGCATCCTCAGGCTCTACCACCTCTTTTATAACTCTTATCAAATTAATATTAGCAAGAGCTCCTTTTTTAAAAAGAGACAGCATTCAGAAATGACAGGATGAGGGTGGCTTATTGACTCTTCTTGGTGACCTAACACGTTAATGAAAATTAAATCAGTTTGCAGAAGTCAACTCAAGGTCAAACACTTATGTGACGCTTTTCTGAAGTACCCAACTCAGACAGTGTAAATCAAAAGGTGATGCCAGAATGGGACTTTTCAAGCTACTTAGGGTTTTTATTTTTCTTTGAATAGTCACAGAGAAAATACCTTTTTTGCTAGCGTGTCAACATTCTTCCACCAACTCCAGAAAAAGGAACGAGTGAACCAGAAGAAACTACAGGTTTCCAAAAAGGAATTAATCCAGTTTTCCCGATCTCATGAAGAGACCTCTACTCATGCTCTGGGAAAACCCTGGGGAGACTCATTTCACCCAGACTCGTCTTACCCAGAACTGCTCTTCCACTTTCTACCACCAGAAAGCCTAAATAAAGTATCCAGAATGGTCATGCCACTACCAGCTGGAAAAACTGAGGGGGAAGGAGGGGAGACTGAGACACATAGAATGGCTGTAACCCAGAGGAATGATTACATGAGGATTTCACGAGGAACTTTTAAAAAGGAAAGCAACACGAGGATATGGGGAGCACCAGAGCCACAGATGAGAGTGGGAAAGGGGAGAACTGGCTCATCCTCCTCGGCTTTCAGTGGTGACACAACTGCTTACAGTTTGCATATCAGGTCTCAGCAGTGACTTCAACCTGCCATCCCAGCGCCTGGCCCTCTGTGACAGCCTGGGTGAGGTTTCCATATAAAAGTGGAAAAAGTCCCCTTCTGCTACCCAACAACTGGCAGGTGGGGGTTCTTGCTCCCTCCAACTCCTCTGTAAGTGCAGATGCAGAAGCGATAAGGATAAAGTACCCAGAAATAATTAACTTCTGTTACTGCCACAAGACAGACAGGAGTGAAAAGAGTGGAAAAAATGGGATGATGCTCCAAAGAAAAAAGGGTCATAGGTTCCTCCCAATTTTTGTTCAACTCTGGAAAGAGCCCACAGGCAGTAATGCGGTTATTTCCCATTACAGCAAAGCAGCGAGAGCACAAGATGCGACACTGAGTTTTGGAAATAGAGAGCTACGTGTAGCACGGCCAATGGCAATTACCCTATCATTTCCTTACGGCTCGTTTTGAGACTACGAGATGTGTTGAGGAAGTCTCTTTCTAGCTACTCCTCTGTTTGTGTTACAAGTAAATTGGTTTCTGACACCTTTGCTGGCAAAATAGCCCCTTGGTGATTCTGAGGTCCTTAGAAGACTTCAAAGCAATTTTAAACTCCGAGGAGGAACCCGGACATTGTCATCATCGGTCCCTCAAAAGCTACACCTTGTGAAGGAACCTGGGGATTGGAGCATTGCATCTTAACAATATTTATCCCAGGTTTGCTCAGTCTGGTCCATCTGACTTACTAGTTTGGTCTATTCTGAACTAATTGCAATGAAAATAAGGAATGTACTCTACCTGGTTGAATTATACCACAAAAATGGTGTCATATAAGAATTGTGCCCTGCTGTGTTCAGGGTCAGGCTTATGTGAGATCTCACCTTACTTATCTATTTTATACAATGGCAGAGAGAAAAAAGTTAATAGGAAGCTTTTTCAGTGAAATTCTGCCAATAGCAAGAACAGTCCTCAGGACAGGAAAGCTGTCAGCAGAATAAGGGAAAGGAGGAAGCACAGAGAGACGGATACCTTGTCCTAAAAAAAAAGTAACGGGCTCTGCACATATGTGAAGTTGTTCTGGAAATTGTTGTTCCGCCTTGGGAATCCTCCTTGGAGGGTGGGGGGGAGCAAAGAAAGAGGCTTGTTCTTTGAACAGTAACTGTAATCAAGTTGTGTCACCGCTGCAGCTTTTACATTACTGGCATCGTGCTTCGCAGGGGACGGAGACTCACGTACCTTTTGTTGCCAGCCGGACACAGTTGATTTTTGTTTCCTGAAAAACAAACATAAACAAAGGAAAACATCAAGGTGTGTAATTTGTCCACCTGCAATAAACATAAATTCCTTTAAAAAGGTACTAAGACAAATAAGTGCTTTTCTTAGACTTCATCTCCGAAAACACCACCAACACTTTTAGTTGCACAAAAAGCTCCGTACTAATGGACTCGCACACAGCTGCTTCTCTAACCGTTGAGAAGTTTAAGAGTGACAACATGTTTTTCCACACTCGATGTGTGAGTGATGGGTCCCACGTAACTGCCTGATTAACTAACAGAATTTACCAGTTAAATGACCTGATCTGTAATAGGCAGACAAGCCTTGGGTCAAAAGTACATGCTAACTGTACATTGAATTTTCATGCACCATTACTGCGAATTTTGCAAATTGGGTATTTATTTAAACACATGGCAAACAGACACCGAAGCAGTCATTTGAATATTTCAGCTCTCTGATATGCCTGTGAAGCAAAGCAGCATGCTGTGTGTATTCTGCCAAAGGAGCTATTCAAACACAACCCACACCACCACAGTTTCCCATCGCAGAGCTGGGGGAAAACCCAACGCTTTTGTTCCATCCACCTCAGAGCCCGCAGAGCCGCCTAAGCAGGAGTTTGGATGGGAACGGCAATGTCGTATTTGGCTTGACTAAAAGCTCAAACTCAGCAGCCTCCTCAGGCCACCTCCACTTGAAAGCACATCCTTTCTGGTGTCCCCAGCTCCCCACTCTACAGCCCTTACTGGCACGGATTGCTCCTGGCCGACGCACGCCCGCCGTCCAAATCTTAGTGCTTTGCTTTGGTTAAAAAACTGACTTTGTCAGGCAGTCATCTGCAGGGCTTTCATAGCACTCCATGTCTTTACAGGCGCTTGTACATGTCTCAGGTGTAATGAATACTGCATAAATTACTGCCTGTAACAATGCTACATTAATATGGATGCTGCCTGCGCTCTGGAAACAACAGCCGAGCGCAAATAGGCTGCTGAGCATCTCATTCCATCTTCAAGCAATAAGATGAATTTGCTCGTGGAGAGAAAATCTGTTCCACCTGTGACAGACTCTCCTCGGCCTGAGCAGAAACACACGCTCCCATTGCGCCTTTCTCCTCACACATCCCACGTAGGAATGGGACAGTGGCAGGACCCACCCTGGGAAACACAAGAGCCATTCCCTCTGATCCCTTTCTGTGCATTCCTCAAGATACGAGTCAGTCACACTCTCTGGATATAAGTAACCCTGCGTGTAGCCTAAAACACAGCAAAATATCCACGACAAACTGTCCTGTTGTTGATCTTGCCTTCAAACTCTCTTAAGGAACTCCTGGATCACCGAGGACAAATCATGTCTACTAAGAACATCCTTTCCCAGCCATACATCCTCCAGCTGAAGCCCCGTTTATCCCAGTAACCCAGAGGCTTCTCTCTTCCGTGAACTGACCCCTCTTCTCCCTCAAAAATCAACTCCCCTGCAGAACCCGTGCAACCGTCGGCACTCCAAAGTCAACCCAGCTGCACCCCAGAGCTCCCCATTCATCTCTGCCTCCTGTATAATCAGCTCGAATTGCCAGCTATTCTGGAAATCCAAAATCTTTATTACTAGTGATGATATATGAAGCGGGAAAAATCACAGCTTTATTTTCAGAGCACAGCCTCAGCGCATAACGCTGGGAATTATAAGACAGAGAGATCCTGATGTAGTTTACAATCTAAGACAAGGTGACCCGGAAAATCAGCGATGAAAAAGAAAATAAATACAAAATATAAAGAGAGCCTTTTTGCAGCCTAAAAGTAGGTGGAAACTTGCTCACATTTCATTGTGAAAATTCTTCTTGTGTATTTATTGGTTTCTGCCAGCTTCAAAGTGCAACAAGAAGCTGGAGAAATTAGTCGATGTTGAGAAAAGAAGAGGTGAGAAAACAAAACCTAAAATCTTGTTAATGATGCTGTAACTGATCTCATTTGAGCATGTGCATATTCCTGCGCATTACCCTCCCACAGGGTAATTTGAGAAGACAGGATGCAGCGTGTTCTGTTTGCATCTACATCTACTAATTGCTGCATTTAGCGCAGACAATCATAGTTATTAGAAAACCATGATCTGGCACTGCCAACAGCAAGGGCAATCAATCACCAAGAGGAACAAGACATCTGGACTTAATTTCAAATTGCTTCTTCTGAGGAGGAAAACATAAAAGAAACCTCCACAGACACCAGACATCCAGCTACTAGGGATGCTACAGCTTGAAGACTTGAATTCAGTCCATATTCCTCACGAGGGCCAATTATTCCATGGATTTCCATTGACCACCTCATTGACCAACCCACTGCTCATCTCTTTGGTGTCTCATAAAAATGAGATCCCTTTAATTTTTCTCTTCTTTTTCTTTGATGCTGAGAATTGCTTGTCTGTATGAACTTTTCTATCAAGAAACACAGTAAATAAATACATGTGGTTTTTCCACAGAAAAAGTAGAACAATTTTCCCACAGTCACATTCGTTTCCTGAAAAACACCACTTTGGATCAGACAAGGTGCTTTCCTGCTCACAGTAAAGATGCTTCTCTTTAGCCAATAGTAAAGTGGGAATAAAGAACGTAGGCAATTCTCAATTATCCATCCAGAGGGCTGAAAGCAGTTACAACGAAAATAATGAAATAAAGGGATAATAAAAAAATTTTAGAAAAGCAAAAATCATTTCCCCAAATTTCAATCTTCCCATTTTTCTGAATGTTCTTTCAAATGCTGTGATGCCACAGAAGTTTTTCCAGGCCTTGTGGCTACAATAATCGTAAGGATGACCCAAGATCCTACACACTCCGTATAAGACACCTGGTTTGTATTATGGCTGAAATCACAGGAGTAACTAAATTTAAGATCCCTGTAGCACTACCCTCTGGTTTTATATCACTGCCACATTACAGCAGACATTTTATCTCCAAACAGTAATAGAACAATGTCGGCATACTTTCATCAAGGATCCTCGGAACAGGAAAACGCTGCGTGAATACGTTCTACAGCTTTTGATCCAACTTTCATTTTCCAAGATGTTCCATATCCAGAAAGCTTACTGCATATTAAGTCCAGCTACATGTTTGCTAGAACAGATTTATGTAAGTTTGTTTTCTGGAACTTCCATATGACTAAAACACGATTACATTTACCCTCACTCAAGGCTGAACCCTAGCTAAACGTTGCCATTCACACTCCATGGACACAGACCATTCGAGGACCGTGTTTCGGAGCACTGGCAGTCTGTTCCTGGAGAGCAGACCCGGATCCACGGTGAGAAGGAGCTGGAGACCCTCTGAAGAGATCCCCGAGCGCGCTGAGGAGCCAGGGAAGCCCTCTCTGCCCACACAGCTCATGCACACAGACCTGAAACCACCCACCACGAGCCTATTTTAGATCCCTCTGAATTTTCCAATTTTTTTTAAAACATTCTTCTAATTTCGCTTGTTTCGTTCTTTTTCAAAGCAAGGGAGCTGATGCTGCCGACTAATTATTTACGTACTTAAACACACATTTCTCTGAAGTACGCTGGATGATAACAATACAAGTTCTGCCTCTGTCTCTTTAGTGTTTGGATGGGAAAAATTTTCTGCCGAAAAAGGGCTATGAGGGCAGCAGGACATATGTTTATGTGACAGCTGCATCTTCACAACCTAAAAGGGCAAATGATTTTTTTTTTTTTTTCTTTTCTTTTCCTTTTCCTTTAAAATGACAGCTTGCTGTTTACAGACTACGAACCACAATAAAAGCAGCGGAGCTCTTTCATCCATCTGTTTTCACCCCCACAATTTTTTCTTTCCTTTACAATTACTATGACTCTGCATTAGTTAAACAGTGCATGTCTTGTCTGAAGAACCACCCGCCAGCACCAGAGAGCCCTGCTGTCCCCAGACGTCCTGCGACAGGCACAGTTTCATCAGGCAGCTCCAACTGAGGACAGGCAATTTTAACTTCTGCTGGTGCACGGACAAGACAAGTAACTACCAATTTCCCCTTTGTCCTCAGTTTCAACTTTAGCTCCCTGTCTCCCAGAGCTATACCCTGAGCATGCTTGTCGGCAACCTGCTTCACCCAGGATACAAACCCTGCTTCTGTCCACTGAACACCTTAAGGAATTATTTTTGCGGTCCTCAACAATTTTTTGCCCAAGTTCAGGGGAGCTCTACATCGTGTGTTACTTTTTTATCCCACTGAAGCCAACTGTTCGCTGCCTTTAAAATTAATGATGTGCCTACGTCTGCGCAGGGTCAATGGACTCCCCTGTAATTTCTACTGCCAGCCCAAGGAAACTGCTAGTTCTCCGCGAGATTAAGCAAAACCTAACGTTGCCTTCCCAATTACCAGCTATTTTTAGTATCCGTGCCATCTGGAGAAGGGAGGTTTAACAAAGTGGTTAAGGTTTTCATTATTTACGGTAGAAAGTTATTTCAATGATATATAGTTAATCGCTGAATACCCACACCATACTCCAGCTCTCGACCCCAAACCTCAGACTGGAGGAGGGTTTTATTTATCCTATTTATTTACTATTACTACTATTTATTTTTACTATCCAGAAAACACTCAGGTCCACGCACCCTGGGCCCAAGATGGCCAACCAGAGGTGGAAACAGGGGCTTTCAAAGAGTGAAGTGCTTCCACAGCTCCTTTAGGCCTGCCCCAGTGGCTCCAACAGGAGATTAACGAGGAGTAAATGTAAGTGAAGAAAACTGTACACCCGAAATCCTAGCGAGCACAGAGCTCCTCAAAGCTGTCTAATAGCTGACAGAAGCAACGCAGCTCGCCTCGGTGCCACTTCATTTTTCAGAACACGGCTCGTGCTGAACAGAAGTACCTCCCTGGTGTTTTTTTTCACAGGCCATCTCCACAGGGATGAATGCCACCTCTCCGCTGGTAGCTCTATCCATACCTCCAAAACGTCCCAGAAGAAGAATGTTGTGTACGGTGAGTAGACCTGTCAGCATCTAGAAATCCAGCCTGAAGTCCCCTGATAATAATGAACTGCCTGATTGTGCATGTAGTACAAGTCATTAGAGAGGAAAAAAAAAATCAATAAAAATCTCCGTAGAGTCTGTCATTCCCTCAAAAATAATATTCTCATTGATTCCCGCGGTGCTACTTTTTACAATTCTGGCCTGAAAACATCATTCACCTGTTGGACCACCAGGCTGCCGGAGCAGCTGGCAGCATCCCCCACATCATCTCCAGCTGCGTTACAAAGGCGCCTGCCTCATCTCCCATTTAGGGGAAAAATGGCCAAGAGTTATTGATTGCAACTGCGCCGTTACAGATTTCATTTTAGCTCGATGAGGTAAGATGCATCTGCAGGATGGATTTTTAGGAAGCTCTGGTTTCTGAGCTGCTAAAAAATTCAGGCAGGTTTCACACAGCCGGCAAAGAATCCTCCTCATCTGAGCGCATTGCTGGATCGCTGACCAGAGACTGTCACCTACAATGACCCAGAGAAAGAAGCTGGGGACAATAAAACCTGCAACATTTACCTTTGATTACGAAGTCAGTATAAGGATAAGGGAGAATCAGGAGTAACACAGAGTTGCCAGCCTGGCCTCACCTTTCAGAGGGACAGACGCTGAAAGGGCTGGTGGTTTAACGGTGCTGAGCTCAGGGAGGTTCTTCAGAGAAGGAAAACGTCATGCTCTGTCAGGCAGCCATCTGTAGCAGGTGGCACCAGGACAACCAGCAAACGCCAGTTAACTACCTGGACGGCTGCGACAGCCTGCGTGGAGGTCCTGCCAGAGGAGAGCGACGCCAGTTGTCCGTTCTTCTTCCTGTGCTAACTCCTTCCAACAACTAAACTGTAACTAATGGTGCTTCTCACCCCCACCATTACAGAGCCCGGAGCTTGTTTCCTTTTTCTTGTTTCTTCCCCTCTTACTTCAAACTCTGACACATTTCAGCTCAGCATCTGGCTTTCAACAGTCCCTAGGAGGGAAATTCACACCATTCGGAAGCGTTTTGTCTAACAAAGCTGAAAACCATTCTGTTTCGCACATGTTCTATTTAGACCCCTGGCTGGAAGCAGCACCACCTTGACCAAACTTCACGCAAACTGTCCACAGAAAAAAAACTCAGCCCGCGACAGCTATCTCCTTCAAACTCTCAAACAACAAGTACAAGAGAAGGCAGAAAAGCTCATGATCTGATTTCGCAGCAATCTGCCACACTTGTTTTGCATCCAGCTGTTAATTACATTCCTTTCACTGTAACAATCACGGCTAATGGTTGCAGAGCAGACGAGAACACCAAATGAGCACAACCCTCCACGTACGGAGGAGCTGAAACAATGTGGAGCTCCTATAACACTTCTACCTCCTCCTAATCAAGCTTTTTGACCAAATACAGAATGTTTCTTCAAATTAAGCTCTCCCCAGAGTCCTACATTTCCAAAGGAAGATGTTCTGGTTCACTGCACGAAGGTTTTCTCATTGCAGGTTCCAGGTGTGAAAAGAAGCTTCATCATTCCACAACTGTCAGTGATTAATGAAACTATAGAATATCCTAATTAAAAAATGAGTGACAATGTTAAGTTTTTTCATGTGCCAAGGAACATGAGGTTATATTTTAATTGTGCTAAATTGTTACTGTTTCAGGTTTTTTGCAGATGTGCATTACCAAAATTGCTGTAATTATTAGTAGGCTTTATGAAGGACCAGTCAAAGCTGCTCAGACTACAGACATAAGCGAAAAAACCAGAACTCTTAAATATAAATTATACCTGTAAACAATTCTGGGAATGAAACAAAACTTTTTTTTTAGCTGCAAAACACTGGATGAAAATCAGCCCTAATGTTTGCAATGTGGGGCTTAAGGATCTTATCCAGAAACAAAAACTTTCACAGCTATTTCTTTGAAGATCCGTATTCCACTCTTGGACATTTCCTCTACATTTTTTCCCATAGCACTGGATATATAAGCATATATCGTACCAATACAAATTATTATCACAAGAGGCAATTTTCTTGCTCAAATAGGAATTTGTTCTGTCTGGCACGACACTTCCCGTGCTTTCACGGACCGTGTCTTGTTGCATACAGACTCTTTTGATTAATTATGCTTAAAAAATCCTTTACAGCCTGGTGTTCCTATTAGAACAGCCCAAGCAGGTCATCCTTTTTTGAGTACTTATCACCTCCTGTGTAGAGAGCGTGATGCAACCTGGCAGCTGCAGAGATCCTGAAAAAGCAGGAACCGCACATTAGTGCTGCCTTACTCCGGAATGCCAAGGGAAGCCTATACTTCCATTCATATAACCCATTTATGGCTTATTATATTGTACTTAGGCAAATAAAGTTTTTTCTTCCCTGGGGATCCATTCACTAGCAATTAACTATCACACAAGGGGGAACTAACTAGACACAGAGAGACATACACATATATTTCAAAATTTCCTTTATAAAGGCAAATCCGGAATTGAATTAATTGAGTAGTAGTGGAAGGAAAATGTATGGACTGGAAAGGAAACCCAAGGTGAAAAGCAGCACGGTATGGCAGGGATTTGTGCTTGTCAGCCACGCAGCAGAACCTCGGCAGGAGAATGGTGATAAATGAAGGCAGTAAAACACCACAATATGTTGTGGCCGTGCCTTGGCATCGTTAGCCTGTTAAACGATCTATGGTCCTCCGCGACGCGCGGCTGCGTCTTGGGCATAACAGAGAGTATCCCAAGTGGAGACCAAAGCCTACACAGTTCACCTTTGACTGATTTTTCTAATTTTGCTCTTTCAGAGGTGATGCCTTGGAGAATTTGTCTATGCTAAAGTCAGAGTCGTGAAAGCACTGGCAAATTGTTAATAACGCACTCGGCTACACAACGTCTTGATGCCGTGTTAATGTTCCAAGACTCTTCACGAAGCCAGAGTGTCAAATTGTATCGCGTTACGTGATAACGAAAAACAGTTAGGGGAGTGAAAGGGGAGGGAAGGGGAATGACTGCTTAGACGGGATCTGGCCTGTACGCTGTTAGCGGAACAGACCCGAAACGGGAAAGGAAAAAGAGCAGGTCACAAACTATTCTAGGCTGGGATAGAACAGAAGAGGAAAAAAGAGGCCTCACTTTTCCTGTGACAGGATCTGTTGGGAGGTTACATGTACATATTTGAGTACGAGAATAGGGGAGACTATGCTTCCCGTGCTGCCTCCACTTTAAACTTAATATCACTTAATGTAAAAATACAGCCCAGGCTAGTCCAAAGGAATAAGACAGACGTGCACATAGTCCCCCCTGCAGAACAACTTACTCAAGCTGAAAATTCCAACCATAAGTGCTACATCATGATGTGACCAACTGCAAGCTACAGGGTAATCCAACTTCATGGCTTTTGGGTAGTTCTGATCTCTCCCCACGCACAGATCACAAGCACTGTGGACTGGAGACTATGAGGGTATTGCAGTTACGTCTTTTAAAAGCACAATAGTCCCTACTCTGTTCCTGCTCTGACATTCATGCATATGCAAAGTACAAAAAAAAAAAAAATCCAAATTCTAAGCAATTAATTTTGCAAATCACATGCCAACATGTGTCTTTACATAGTCTGGCTCCCCAACAGGTTTCTCATTGGATCTAGGCGTCAGAGACTTGAATGAAAGACAAGTAGCGGCATGTTTGATTTTCATCCAATTTCGGTAAGACTGTAATAATGAGGAACACTTAAACTGGCATCCGACGGAGAAGGGAAGAGAAAGATGGGGAGGACAGACAGAGGTGGTCATACGTACAGATCCAACTTCAATTTTTCCCTGCACTTACTCCATTTGCCTTGCTGAGAGCCTGGAAGTATATGCTGTAGCTTTTCAGGGGAGAAAGTGGTGCGTTCCAGTAGCCATTGTAGGTTTTGTTGTCACCCACAGTGAAAGGCTGCGTGACGGGCAGGTTGATGGGTTTCAGTTCGGCTGCAAAGTAGTGCGGTGAGTCAAGACTGGAAGCGTTCTTGTAGCTTACTGGGACAGAGAAGCATTCAATGATGTCTGCAGCTCTCCGTGCTTTCTGCAGCTTCTCCTCCTTGACAACCAGTTGATAGACACTAGGAGAGAGAGAGTAAGGTAAGATTAGAGCCCCGAGAGCCTTGAATATCGAGAACGTTTCCAACAATAAAAGGAAAAGGCAACGTAAGAAAGACACTGCATCACAGCAAACACCATTCTTGGCACACCGGTAACAGCAGCCACTGAATGTCACTACATGGGCAAGATGCTCATCACCTGCTCTGCTGATTTACTTGACTTAGTCAAGGTAGACCTTGGTGAAAGTCAGAATAGCTTTCAATCATGTCACACTTTGGGGAAAAGATTAAATAATAAAATACCCTGTCTATAATAAATTTTTAATGGACTGAATATTAGAAAGTAGATGCTTCCTTTTTCAGTGACCAAGCTGAAATGTGAATTGTTTGCTTGTGTCAAATGGCGACTGCCAGCGGAGGACAGCATTAGCAGGTGACAATGGTGTCAGATCCCCTCTGAAATAGTTTCAGGGTGCAAGAACCAGTTTCGATCAAAAATACTCTCAATTCTTCTGAGAAAGGAACTTTTTTTGGCCCTCCCTCACATCTGTCTTTGCGACATAACCTGGAATGAAGAGTTCTCTAACATTAATTCCTGGTGGCAAGTCTCCTCCTACTAAAAGGCTGGCTTATATACTGAGCAGGTGGCTTTATAGCTCTCCCAATCCACTTTTGTTTCAGGAAACACACAACTCTTCATATTCTTTCCAAGCCTATGAAATGTTAATCCTTTTCAATTCCCGCTAAGCTTTTGGCCTCTAGAATATGTAAGAGCAATCTTGTTATTTCTAGCTTACTATTTCAGGCTCAAGGAGGTTGCAAGGTATTCAAATGCACTCTGCTTGCCTTTTTTCTTTATTTTTTTTTTTTTTTGCCTCAGGCAGTTAACAAAGCCCTTAAGTTCAATGCTGCTACAGCTGAGGCAGGTTTACTGCCTGCTCAACACCACTCACCCGTTTGACAAAGAAAGATACCGCTGCAGTCATTTTACTTTTTGTCAGGATATTCACATGTGCTGCCCTCACCTGTCTGTGTGAGACTGCTCCTTTGTTTAGTTAGACAGGGGAGATCGATTAAAAGATTGGAAACAGCCAGCAGTGTATCATTCTCCTGGCTTTCACGGGCTCATTGTTGCAGAAAGATTGGCCTGAAAAATTTCGAGCATGGCAATAGCTCATCAATGCTTCTGTGGGAAGTGAAGTTCTGGCACTTTCAAGCTGGAGGGAAACAAAAGCCAGCTCCTGCTTTTGAATTAACTGGTGTGTCAGGGCTGTGGGTATCTGGCACGCTCACCGTCAGCGACAAGGTGGTCAGCAAATCATTTGGCTCCCACTGCTAGACAAAACCCCCAAACTTACCTTCACAAGACCAATTTCTGAATTACTTAGTAGTGAAGTTGTCCTTACGCAGGATGCTAAGGACGTTTGCTAATGCAGCAGGAGCGCGCACCAGACGTACTGATTGCAGCCTTTAATGACGTCCCACCAACATTTTGGCAAACTCTCCTCAATCCTACAGTTCATTAGAGACTTTAATAAAAGACCGCAGACCTTCTCTGGTACCTGTTTTACAATTTCTAAAAAGATAAACAGACTTCCCAGCAACACTTGAAGTATCACCACTGAGGATGTAGATGGAGCCGTAAGCAAAAGCCTGTTTAACCTAAACCCTCCCCTCAGCTCAGCAACAGAAACTTTTAGCTTGCCATTTTGGACACTGCATACTAACACGGTATCTCTGCAGATGCTTATTCTGACCCTTCTCTCTGGCAATAATAATCTACACTACTGGGAAGGTCTGTTGTTTTGTTTGTCAGCACGGTGCAAAATCGCAGCTGACATTTTTATGGGCATTTGCCACGTGCCTTCTAACCTTAAAATGCTCGGTTTCTATTTCATCCAATGCCAAACGCTTGTCTTTTCGGGTTATAGAAAGCGTTTCCTTTATGTATATACATAAATATATATGTATAAATCTCCTTTCAGCCTAGACAGAGGCCAAGGGTTCCCTCTTCCTACCTCCCCAGCCCTGCAGGGTCCAGCGGGTGACTCTTGGTGACCCCCCTGCAAGCAACGAGCTTGTACACTGGTCTGTCAGCGGCAAAGGGGAAGGTCTCAGGGCCAGGAATTGCCAGATACCTGAACTCTTTCCCTAACCAACAGAGAACTTATTTACCTCTGAAAATATTCTCAGTTTCTCCCTTGAGGGTTCTAATATATGGTCCCCCAGTATAGGCACTCTTATATCACGAGAAAAGAGTTTTGATACATGCAGAACCTAAAAACAGATATTCTTTTGCCTTGATTCTTTCACATTTTTGCTTTCACACTTGGCCGTAACGCGCTTCTTCCTTTCATGGGGATAACTCACTCTTTTAATGACCTGAAATCTTACTTCTAATGTTTATTCTTTTGGAATAAATTGAGGTGTCCCTAGAAGCACAACGGTACGTTCACGAGCACTCAGCTGAAATGTAACAGACGTCCCATTTGTGTTCAAGTTAAAACCCCATTAATCTCCTGCTCGAATACTGTCTCCTTTTCTATGAAACGAGAATCTGAGCTAGCAACGTGCTCATTGTTCACTCTGTCTAAAACACCTGCTCTGGTGAAATTTAGGAGGAGTGACTGGCTGCTTTCGTGGCATTTTTTCCCCTTTATGCCCCAGCACGTGCCTCCCTGTGGGCTTGCCCTGCCTGACCGGGTGACCACCACCCTTCAGCCTCACTCTTTTCTCAGACTCTCAGTTATTTGGTAGTGGTCAAGTGGCCACTCTCAAAGGAAGTGGTCAAGCCGCCAAGAGCACGGCCAATTTCAAAGATTACCGCTCTGAGAAATTGTTTCCTTATCAGATGATTACTCTGGGTCTTGCTTTCTGATCTTCTGATCCCAACGTTTTGATCTGTCTAGACCCTCCAGAAGCGCAGGATTCATAGTTCACCCCTACCTGGTACACAGCAGGTCTCATTTTCTTTTTTCTTCTTTACTGCCATATCTTTGTTTTTCAGGTCACGCTCTTTTCCTCGTGTTTGGTTTTCACCTAGGAGTCGGAGAATTTTCTCGACTGCCTTTAGGGCATTTTCAGTGATCAACTTCTCTGCGTTAACCAGCGAAGCACTGCAAAGCACATCAAGGGCTTCCCTTCCACACCTGCCACCATCATTGGAGCAAAAAGTCAACGATCCTATGTCCGAATGAAGTTCCTGTGGGAATTCCGAGGGGCAAGCACCCAACTGCCCAACCTAAAGTTTGGCCAAACCATCTGCATTACTACAACAACTCTCAAAAGAGTAAAAGTAATTCAGCTTTGCTCAGAAGACGGTAACTTCCCGTGAAATGTTATGACCCCTAAGATTGCGGTCGGGCACTAACTCAAAATAAAGGCGGTGAGTAGGTTCTGCCCTTTTGGCCTGCAAAAGCACTCCAGCTGCGATCACAGCTCTGCTTCTGTGTTGAGCAGGGTAAACCCTTTGCTACTTGTTTCGGCTGACAGTTTTGTAATACACAGCAGTGCGATTCCAGCCAAGGGAAAGCAGGAGTACTTATCCAAAAAGAAGCGCTAGAGGGAAGGAAATAAATAAAGCGAGCAATGGAAATCAGGAGGAGATATCCAAACTATTCTAATAGCTCTTATTCTGGCTACCAGGCAGGCAGTAACATGGATCTCCTGGGGGTCTCCCCCTCTCAAGCTCCAGAGCTCCTGCTTCCAGCCAGCATCAGCTAACAGCACTGCTTGCATAGCAGGAGTCAATACATCAGCTGAAAACGCCCAGCTGGAGAGAAGAAAGTTTCGGTGTCATACATTGAAATTATATTAAAAGCGACAACAAAAGCGGAGCATTAAAACTCCCCACACTAGATAACAACTTCAGTACCAATAAACCGAAAGATGATACAGTAAAACTAACAACTATGCATTTAAATTTTTAATATTCAGCCAAATTTGCAAGCCCTGCAATCAAATCCACACACGTGCATGCCGCAGGGCAACAGGGCTCTCGCGTTCCTCGCGCTAAGCTACTCCAGCCCACCTCCCCGTAATGCTGCTGTCCCCATAAAGGGAGAGAAAAAACTGGTTTCCACACATCCATAAGCTCTGCTCTCCAGAGAACTCTCTAGGGATTCCCAAATCTGGGCTACTAACCAAACGCCTGACTTCCTAGAAGGCTGAGGAGCCGACTGCCCTGTTGTGCAGCTGCACACTCTTACTAGAAAAGGAGGCCAAAACTGGATTCCTTGATAAATTTCACAGGTCTTAGACAGATAAATCCACACTACTTTAATAGAAGCTTTTTAAAGTTTTTGACAGCTCCATTCTAAATCACTGATAAAAGCACCAGCCATAATGGTCGCCACCGCACAAATGTTGTCTGCAGAGGAAGAAAATGTGCTCTTATCATCATCTACAAGGTAATCTTTTAAATGATGAGTTCTCTATTCAGTGTGGAAGCCCAAATGCAGGTAATCAACATTCCAAATCGCAGCCCGTTTCTGCACGACGGAGACCGCTCTGAGGGCTGTTAGACTTCTCCTTCCCCGGCTCTTCATTCCTTTTTGATTTCAGTTTGAGCACGGACTGAGGAAGAGCTTGTCCACAAATCTGGCCACGTATTTAGACCACACTCAAGTCCTGGGCGTAGGATGCACATGAACGTGGAGGGGAAAAGCTGAGTCAGAGCTTTCCGCAACGCATTCGATGTGGGGGCTGCGTGCTTTGCTGTCCTGACAGGACACACACCAACCTGGTGAATATTCCCTACATCCCCGATAATGGCAGGGGAGGAAAAGGAATCTCATTTCTTCGTAACCTTACAGTGATCCCCTCACCTGACTTATTAAACCTTAAAAAAACCAATGCTTCTGCAGCTTAGTACTCCCTCTGGACCAATTTTGGTACTAAATTTTCTTACACGTATCATATAAAGATTTCATAGGTTTTCATTTAATTTTAATATTTAACACATAAATATCTTATCAGCCATACATTATTTCCAATAATATTTTCTCCTGGGGAACAAAAATAAGCGGCAATTAGTACGGCTCGATCTTGCAGCGCACTTTTTTAGCAGATTATTGTGAGCAGGTTTTGCAGTTCACCCAACAGAGAACAGAAATGAACACATTACTTTCAGAATAACTGTTTGGTAGGCTACAGGGAATAAGGTATTACCAAAGGGCAGAGGTGTCCTTATTAATAGTTATTTTAATTCAAAGAATAAAGGACAAAAAGGCCAAATGAAGGAAGGATGGGAAAAGACTTGCATATTCTAATAGCGGCGCCATCTCAGATTGAAGGTACGTGGGAGGCAGCAGCCAACATAGAGCTGGACATTGAATTTCCATTGTTGCACCTATTCTGTGGAATTAACAGATTTAGCGCTTCTGAAAAGGCTACCCAAAACCATGAAAATTAAACCCCAGTGCTACCTGACCAATCCATGACAGTTATCGCTGCGCAGAGGTGAATAAAAGGCATCGGGTGCATACGAAGAGAGTCAATGGTACAATAATCAGAGGAGCCAACAACCAATTCAGCTTTTTTTCCTCTTATTTACAATGTAAATGTTTTTAAGAAGATGCTCTTAGGACCGCAAGAGCATTTTCAGCATGTTGGTTCATACCCTCTGCAAGCATCACACAGATGTGTGCCGATATCTTACTGCAGAGCTCCGTAACAAACTCCAGAAATCAGATTATAACATCAGTCATCAAACACCAGGCCTGCCTACTGGAAACGTTCACTGGAAATATACCCTCAGACCAGTTTCCCTAGATGTTATTTAAACGTGGCAGTCCTGATACCAGCCAGGTCTTTTTTTTTTTTTTTNATTTTTAAAGTTAAGTCAGAGAATCCAGGCTACAGATACTTAACACTAGCCTTTTAATCATCTGGTTTTCCATTTAACTTATGACCCTGTTAAAATCCAGTTGAACCAATTTAAATATATTTGTATATATCCATGGAGGTTCATCGCCTTTACTCTGCCAGCATGGAACGATCTCCCAGGACACTGGGACGGGAGAGGGTTTGATGTGTTGCCTGATGCTCACACTTGGAATTCAGATTAGCTGTTGAATGTGCATATGCTTGTTTTATGGCCAAGCTGACTTCACTGATGCAAACCGAGACTGAAAAGTAGCACCAAAAAATGTCATTTTCTCTTTCTTAAAGGCATCTAAAGAAAAACCTACCACACAGGCAATAAGAAACAAAATAATGGAAAAATTGAGGAAATGTAATAGGGATGGAAGCTAGAAATGCCCTGTAAAACCTGTGAGCATTCTACAGAGCTTGCTCTAAAAAACCTGTGAAATTAAACAGCAGAAAAGACCTTTCTTACAGTGCTCCCCCAGCCCTCCCATGAACTTGCATAGCAGGGATTTTGAAAAAAAATTCAACGAAAACCCACTAAGTTTTACAAAAGATTTATATAACATAAATTCTACTAAAATTTACAAGAACTAAATGGATAACTGCCATAAAGCCTGGTGCTGAGACTCGCTGTTCTGAGCATACACTGCATCTACAGCATGGCCTTCCTTGGGCTATAATAGTGAATATTCCCCAGGCTCCTCCCACAATTCTGTAATCACACGTTCAGGCATTCGCAATCGACTCCGCAGACAGTTTCCAAGTTCATAAAGTTTTCTGGGCCCAAACAGGTGGCAACATATTCCTGAGAATTGAGTCATCTACTTCCCGTGTTCTAAAATGTCACCCTTAATATCTTCAATAGGACCTTTAATCAGAAGCTCTGAAACTAATCTACAAAACATAATGAACTGAGTTTCACAGCCACCTCCGATGTACATACAGGACCCAGGGTACTGTTTTGCAATTTTCTGTCTATTTAAGAGCTGACTCGAAAGCCATTAAAATCAATTAAAGATTGCTACTATTCCCATTAGGCTCTGGAACAGCTCTGTGCAAAATACAGTCGGCTGAAGTTAAGGTTAGCTTTCAATAAACATTTTTATGCAGAAAATAAGAAAAGATTGTTCTGTGATGTCATCTTCTGCAATATGCTTGGCTATTTCAGAGATTCAAAAGCTAGCCCATTATGAATATTGGGCTGCACTATCACCAATATAATCATTAAAAGAAATCAGCTTGTTCACATCTGCAAGGCATTCACAAAAATAAAGCTTATAATGGCGATGCTGCTTGAGGAAAGATTCTCTCATACTGCCAAGTTATTCACACCACATCCTTCATTTTGAAGTTATTTTTTTGTGTTCTTTTAAATTTAAATTAAACAACTCTTCTACTACATTCACTAAAACTGAAGAATACCAACAAAATTTCAGCCAAATTTGTAAAAATGGCATAGAAAGAAGAGATGGTAATTACTGCCATTTCTAGGAAAAAAACCTGCTGAGATAGAGCCAATAATAATGTAATTCATTTAATCAAGAAGGCTGATAAGAGAGTCTCTTCACATTTTCTTCTACTCTCATATTCAGTTGTCTAGATTTACTACCAAGGCATGTTGTACCCTGAAATTCACGAAACAAAGGGTAGCGATTTCACACTTGGATAATACTATTCGGAGTCAGAGTTTTCACATGGGCATTCTTTTATCGCTAAAATTTCAAGCTTTGTTAAATTTCTATAGTGATTGAAATGGGCACTAGAAGAAGTAAGAAAGTTTAAAGACTGCAGGCTGCTTGTAGAGAAAAAGAGATATGGTCCCGTCTTCTCCCCAGTCAGCATCAGCACAGGCGATGAGCTACCCATGGGACAGGCAGGGGTATCTATTGAAGGAATTGTGCACTGTGCCAAGCTTTAAAAAAAAAAAAAAAAAAAAAAAAAAAAAAAAATATTTGTGCATCACTATATTAAATGCTATCTTCGGCCAGAAAACTTAATCCAAAATTTTTTTTGCAGTCATACTGCAGCATCACGTAAAATTCCCACAACTGACTGAAAAAGTAAAACTCTATTAGACAGCAGCAGGCTTTTGGGGTGGCTGGTGGTGGTTTTGGTTGGGTTTTTTTGTGTGTTTTGTTTTGGTAAAAAGAAGGGATGATATAACGTCAAATGGCCTTAGACCCCAGGTGGGTAGTTTTATCCTGACAGACCTCTGGGGTGCGATACTTAATTAACCCACCACTGCAGATATGCCAACAGTGGCACGGAGAAAGCGCCTGCTATCACACGGTATCAACTGTATGTAAACAAATCCCCACGTTCTTGTCCCATATTCCTACTTCCACCCACCAGCCAACATGTCCCGCCTAATGGAGTCTGGAGTTTCCAGCCTGAACACATGCTAATCCTACAAAATCTTTCAAAAAAGCAAAATGACAAAAAAGCCCGCTACTTCTGGGCATCCCTTGAGATGTGACTTGCAGAGATGAAGGAGGAGCTGACAGCGCTGGGAGAGAGAGGTGTTCTGGAGACCTTCTCTTTCTGAAAACTGCACCACGTGAAAGACAAAACAGCTTTGACAAACTTCCTTGAACACCAGTGACAAAGTCGTGCCAACGGGCAGGTATAATTATGGTTTAATTATGGTAAACAGCTGTGTGCGCATCCAGATACCCGTGTGCGTGCACATACGTGCGTATCTATACATAAACACATACATCAAAAACAGCGCTGCCAACCTCACCGCTGTTCTTCTATGAGTGACTAACGACCATGTCTTGTCCAATGAAGGACAGGTATTGGAAGAAGTCTAAAAATTCCATTATTCCCATGCAGTTCTGGGCAAGTCTCATCACCGCGGCAGTGGCTGCGCACAGCAAACAGAAACGTGGCAATGTGAGCCAAACCTACGCAGTTGTCAAAAAGACAACTGCCTTGACACTCAGTATTTACTGACCAAAAAGAAGGATTTGCGCGCTTAAAAGCCCATTTTTCCCAGCTGTATCATTTGGTCTAATAAAAGATGCTACCCATACTCACAATACTGTCTCCTCTCCATCCCCAGACCACCACAACGCTACTACTGCACCTATTTACTCATATTATGTACGTGCCATTCTTTGAAATGCTTCAAATTCCCTCAGTTTAATCTTCTTGGAAATAAAAATTTAAAAAAAAAAAAGAAAAGGAAAGAAAAAAACATAAAGAACCAGAGGGCATTTCAAAGCTCTGTGTTCCATTATCTCAACCATCTCCATAAGCCTGACCTGGCTGGCAACACAGATTAGACATAATAGCTGCTGTTCCCCAGCGGAACAGGCCCAGTCCCCATCTCTCCAGTTCAATGTTATTTTGTGCTGGCAGATTAAAGATAATGAGTGCAGACAGATACAGCTTTTGCTGCAACGGGAGCTAGCGTTAGTGGCTTTGGAGGTGTTCTTTCCCCCCTCCTGAGCCACCTGCCATCTGTTTGATCTACAAAAAAAATCCAACCCCTTTTTTGTTAGCGTTAAACAGGCAGTGCCAACTGAGGTCTTGTCTCCACCCTCAGTGATCACTGGTTTAAGACCAGAAGGAGGTCTGAAGGACAAGAAGAGCCCACGAGGACCTTGAGCAAGCTGCAGGCTGGGGACAGACTATGGCACATCCTTACTGGGACCAACCAGCACCTTCTGCTGGGTCCTTCATAACAGCACTGGCTTGGGCAAGGGGATGGGTATATTTGCATATATTCTCACTCAGAATTAATTTGAGTATTTCCAACGGCTTCCTTGAAATTAGGTCCATTTGGACGCAGAAATAATCTAGTCTGGATTTCAAAGCTCTCTCTCCCACAGCCACAGCTACCAGACCGCGGAGGGAAAACGCACACATACGGAATCTGATGTCTTTTTTCAGCGAGAACACTAGAAAAATATTTTTGTTGGTCTTGTGTGTGTTTGGTTGTGGGTTTTTTTTAAAAACGAAAAGGCTAAGAAAAACACAAAACAAATAGGAGGAACCTGCTCTGTTTCCCACCTCAGGAGAATGTTCATTACTAAACAAGGCCCACAAGGCCAGGTAACAGTCTACTCACGGTTATATCATCAACGTACACCAGGAAAGATGAGCTCTCCTGGGTAAAGATAATATAGATTTTCAGCACCTAAAGCTGCAGGTGTATCAGCCAGATTCTTTTCACCTTTTCTGGACGCTCTGTGCTTTTCAGAAAGTGCAAAGAGATCACGCTTCTGACACCAGGGAGAGGTCTTAAGTGGTACCTTCAATATAACATCTTCTGCCCCGGAATGAAGGAAAATTGAGGATGGAGAAAGGGAAGAAGGAAAGTCTCAAGGGCAAGAACTTCTCTGCAGCAATTCACAGCCAGGCTGTAATCATCTGTAAACAATTTTTACCTCTCCCATAGCAGGAATGGGGCAGATTCAAACATCAGGAGTTTGTATCTGATAATCCTGTACTTGACCAACTGCCTTGAAAACAAAGCATGGTTTTAATGCAGGAGTAAACATGAAATATAGGTTGTACCCTTCAGCTGAAAAAAAAATCATCCTGCATCAACATCAGTTCCTGCAGTTACTTCGGGATCTGTCAAGGTGGGCACCGAGGGAAGTCAGCGTTGCTTCTGGTTTGCTGCTGGACCTTTCCACCAAAACCACTGCGCTCTCTGCCCCTCTCCTCGCCTTCCTCTTTTGCACCATGACGACTTTGAATTAACCCAGTCCTATTTCCCCTTCCCTTCTGCACAGTAAGCAAATCCCTCACCACCTCCCAGCTCTGCCTTTTGCTTTGGAAAAGCGCTGTGCAAGGAGAACCGAAATTAGAGACAGGCAGAACAGCATCATGGCTGCAGAGGTTTATTCTTCCGAATTGTCTGGCTGCATTTATGATAATCCCTTCATTCCATCTGCAGCCCACGCACTTGTGCAGCAACCCCCTTTTTGAGATCCAAGAAATTATGCATTCATTATGGAGGAAATTAACACCTCAAAGCAAACTATAATTAGGAATTCTTCAATTCGGTTTATGCTTTTTCAATTAGGCCCTCTATAATTTTAATCACGGGAGCATTAACATGTTTCCGGAATTTATATACCTGTAGTATAATTAAATCCTGAAATGCCTTAGTCTGCAACAGCAAAGCAGAGCTTACTCATCTTCCCTTTTATTGCGTTTTTCTGTTATTACAGACGCATTGAGGGGCACCTGCTAGCGTAAACACTGCCTGCCACATGCAACGGAAAAGAGCCCACTTGCTCTCCCAAATTCATCACCCTCACTCCTGGTTGAGGGGCTGCTGGCTGCAGGGGCGGACATTTGCCAGGGAATTGTGCCCAGGCTCATGTCATCTCATTTTAAGTACATTAAGGAGCTGCTTCAATTAGGTAAATCATCCTCCGTGGTCCGCAAAAAGAGCCAAGCTCCTTCCCGTGGGCTGCTCCGACCCTGCGTAGCTGTGGCCAAGCTCCGTTTGTCCCATCGAAGGGCCGGATCCGAGAGCGCTCACAGGCAACAGGAAGCTGGGCAGGATGCGCCAAGAAATTCAGAGTTTCTAATTTTTAAACTCTTTCACGCAGTTTGCTGTTATCCTTTTATTCCGTGGTAACAAGGAAGGGTTCTGGGAGCTGTGAAGCAAGGAGTCTTGGAAAAAGCAACCTTCAAAGTGGCAACAGTGGGTATTTTCTACTGGTTGACAGCTTGATGTGAGAAAATGGCCACCAATTTGTGATTCTCAGCTTAAAGTTCAGGCTTCATTAACCTTTTGATTGCTGGAATTTAATCTGACAGTTTCTGTGGACAGCATAAAAGAGCTATGCAAAAACATTCATGCTCCCACTCCCAGTATCCTCAGCCCTTCATCATATGAAAAAGTGTTAGCAAAAGCTTCACTGCAGGGCTGAAAGAATGCTGCTTGACAGAAAAGAATTGTGTCTATGTGTAATTTGATTGTTAAAATATTATCATTAAAATACATGCAAATTTTTTGGGTTTCCTCTCCCATTTCTGCCTACTGCCAAAGCTCTCTGTGGGGCCGCTAGTAAGACGCAGCAGGTCATCCAGGCTGAGAGAACAGCTACGCTCCTGATGGCTGATAAATGGGCAAAGGCAGTTTTATGACCTTTTAAGGGACAGTATTCTCAGATGAACAATATGCTGATCCAGTAAAAAAAATGCATTTCCTGTACCAGATGAGACAATTGACACAAAATGCCCCTTATCTTCACTTTTTAGGGCCAACACCTGACTCTTCCGGAGAAACTAAAAAAACCTTGAAACATCAATTCAACTAATTATGCCACTCTGCATAAAAGACTAAATATTCCTTCCTGATACTTACGGTTGTCGCTTTGCATCCTGAAGCATCCCTATAGCTCCATTATGTCCCTCTCTTGATACAGTAGGCCAAGCACTTCTAAGATCTAGGACAACTTCAAGTACGGCTGAAGTCATCCTGTGGGATCTACACCCACCACTGAGGGACTCCAGCTGGGATGGAAACGTGTGCTCAGGCTCGCAGTGCTCTGGTCAGCTCGCCAGGGTTTAGACACACTGATGAGGTCGAGCTTGCAAATGCTTATTATCAATGTGCAATTCTATTCTGTTCCTTCTCGGTATAACAAACATCATGCTGATCGACGCAGCTGCCATTATTCCACCCAAATTCTCGTTTTCATTCTCTCTCTCACATTAGCACATAATTAAAGAAAAAGCAGACCTGTTTTATCTTTCAGAGGGAAGAAATTTGCTGATTTACCTTCCAACTCTTGCCTAAATTAAAGGCAGACTGCCATGCAGGAGAAACCCAGCTTGAATGATTTCAGAACAATATCCCTGAGGTATATTATAGGAGATGTTAATTAATACAGATAATTAGACCTATAATATCAGAAGCCTAGATTGATAATCTCATTCCTCATTAGATACTACAAAATTAAAAGATCTAATGTGATGACTGTTTGCCCTGTATTCAATCAACCAAGTCATGTGACGCATACATTTGAATATGAGTTTAGAAAAAGCAGGCCAGGAGTTTTATCTTCCAGGTATTTATAACATGCCTATCAAGGCAACTGAACTTTCGGAATTACCAAGGGCATGATAATTTATTATGCTCCCCATAGCTTTCCACATTGAAACCTTTTTTATTGTTCCGCTGATCCTTGACTCCAGTCTTTATTTTCAAGCACAAGGTACGCTGCGTGGGAGTTTTAAGAACAAGAAATTGCCACCCTTTCCTGGCATTAATGAATTAATTATCAACATAAATGCCTGAGGCAAGCTCACGTGACGCCACTAAGAAGTTGTGAAGCAGCGAGCTGAACAGCCTTGCTCCCCATAAAGCTATGGAGATCTATACACCAAAGCCACCATCTGCAAAACAAACAAAAAACCCCAGCAAATTTTGCAAGCTTATCGCTTCGTGTCTCATTCCTCCTCCGCCACAGCATCGAGGTCACTAGGCTGGCAAACCACTCCTTCATTAAAACCACTCCTGTGCATTAAAACCAAAATCAAAATAAGGGTGGTAGTGAGAGGGATATAGGCAAGGTAGGCTGAGCATGAGCAGACGATGCCTGAGATCACAAGAAAAGAAAGAATTATCTGGAGATTAAAGTCACAGCATATGGCTCCAGAGATTCTTAACTTCTACTTTGTTGCAGACTGAAACGGAAGGCAAGTTTTATCTAGCTGAAGTCTCAGTTCTCCAACATAAAATGGAAGCAATACCACTCCACTTGATCAAAGGAAATTTCCATCTGTTACTATATGTAGGAATACCTAAGTACACAGACACATCATAGGGGACTGTTTGCTTGGAAAACAGCTTAAGCATAAAACCAGAAAAAAACACTGTTCTTAAGTGTTCTGTTAAATAACACTACAACTGTTTTATCTTAATTTGTTTAGCATCACATAGACCAAAAATATCGCCTTTATTTCACACTTGGGAGACCAAGAACCAGATGATAACACTCAATGGGCTTGGTCCAAATAAATTAATCTCTCATGCTGGCTGGCTGTTGATATGAAAATACTTGTTTCACCTTTGCTCAGTACTTCTAAGGAAATTTAAACTATTTAAACTCCTGTTCTCCTATTTAGATTTACTTATTTCCTTTAAGATGTACATTAATAAACTAACCCATCCTTCCTCAACATGGAAATGGCTAGAAGTATCCGACCATTGCATGCATACACAATAAATGACTTTTACCTGAATAGATTTCTCCACAATCGCTGACACATGCTACTTACACTGTTCATAGATATATAGTATATATCTTCCCCCCAAAAAAAACCCCATATATATGCATAAAGGAAAGTGCAAAAATTGGATACCTTTATTCTAAAACCACTGTTCTTCAGCACGGTACAGGGGCAGCCACCTAAAGACCGTCCCGTACCTGTGTGTTGGCAGACGCACGAAAGAACATCACAGACTATTTACTGACACACATCAGAGAACTGAAGGAAGACAGGGAAATCGAAGCCACCTTTTTCCAACAAAAAAAAGGTCTCCATTATCCAAAATGTCCCCAAAAAATAATTGCAGACTCTTCTCTAACATCCTTCTACAGCGTCCTACAGCTCCAATACACAGAGCAGCATTATTAACAAGGCAATCACACCTAAGGGGAGCATTTATTCAAACTCTGAATTCTCAAAACTAATACACGCTCTGGAAATTTGATTTTCCCCATAACAGTAGTATAGGTAGACTGACAGAACCAACCACATGTTAATAAACCAGATGGACTTTCAAGTATCCAACACACAAAAACCAGCCCAGTGGACATGTCATGTAGATAAAATCCTTCACAGTGGTATTTTCAAGCGGTAGAATGGGATATAAATTCTCAAATAGAGGTCTAAAGATGTCATACGTGAATAATCTATGAAGGACTGACTCAGCCCTCCTGACAATCACAGATTCAAAGGCAGAATCATCCTCAAAATCACACTGGAGATTTTCGGGAAAGAGTTGAGGAGTAAAGATTGGGAACACTTGCATTCTTCTTTCCTCTTCTGAATCTATTATAGATGAATGTCAGTCTTCAGCAAATCAATCACAGCACCATTCATGGGCTTTAGATTGATATAAGAACACCTGAAAGTTATTTTTAAAGGGCAACGTGGAGTCAAGCTCTGCAGGTTATACCATGGAAAATAAAGGCAAGAATGAAATGCCTATGCCACAAGGGAGAATATTTATGCCTGCTGATGTTTCATCTGTCTTTTGGCAACAGGACAAAATAGATGAAAGAATATCTAAGTTTATATTTCTATTAGTTCATAAGAAAGTGTCTTCACTGTTATCTATAGATCGTTAACAATGCCGAGTTCATGATCATTAGTTTTATAAACAACCTCATTTAAGTTATTTATCATGAGCATGGGGGAACATCAGAAATGTCTTAATGTTGAAAGTGACTTTGGATTTGGTGTACCTGCATTACAGATGAATGGAAATACAATGACTCTTATTTGAAATATCCCCCAGTATTACTCTAACAGTGATCTTGCAGCCCATAGCCCATCTGTATGCTGCTCAGCCTCCAGCAGAATGAAATAACACCCAGTCACATAATGATCTTATGCACAGATACTAGTTTACACTCACACCCCCACATGTACTCCAGCCGCAGTATCTAAGAGGAAATATGAAGAATAATTACTGTATAGTCAGGTTTTTTCAGCTTCACAGTTTGGAAGGACTATAATAAAAACCCCAGGGCACCGCAGAGCAGAAACCGGCTGCCTGGAGAACCATCAGGTTGAAGAGATGAGGGGTCAACTTATTCCTGCGCGGTGAAAGATTTCGGTATCAGAGGTTCTATAAGAAGGTGTGAGGAATATCTATTCCGGACTACTTTCAAGTATCTTTTCAGAACCATCTCAGGCAGGCTGGGCTACGAAAGGCCAGCATGCAAAATGGCAGCGATCTAGGAAAGCATGGGCACATCTATCAGGGAGGCCAGGAGAAGAGGCATCCTACCAGCGTCCCCTCCGGGGACCTCCGCAGGCTCGCTGTCGCGTACGGAGATTTCTCACTTGTCTCCAATCTGCGTTTTTCCCCCAACGCCTTGGGCAACCGAGCAGAGGATGGCGTCAGGCTAAGGGGGGCCCTATGTCATTTAAGTTTGTAACAGAATTTTAAAGCGTTTTGAAAGTCAATTTCATCATATTTAATGGAGATGAGTGGAAAATACTGTACTCGTGAAGGACGAACAAAACGCACATAAACAAAAAAGTAGAAAAACTAACCAGATGAACAACAAAGAGGCTATATTGGATCTCAGCTTGAATGCAGAAGAACACTGAAGGGGAAGAAACACCTCATTCTTGTGTGTTAAGAGTGTCACAAGCAGCTCACAGCACGCTGTTCTTCTAATCCACTGGGTGCTGTTGAGGCCTCCGAGGGAGTGCTACCTGCTCCTGGATATGCGGCTTTGACAGAATTCACACAAATTGGAGAGTGTGCAGAACAGACCGAAAGAAAAGCGACGAGGTGGGGAAAAATCCAAGATTGCAATAACTGGATTTGTTGAGGCTAGATGAAGAACAGTCTATATAGTTATACAGAGAAAGGTATCCACACGTTCTGAGGCTGTTCACGGTTAAATAAAAAGCTGAAATTCTCCCCAAGACCCTCTCCTCCTCGCCCCGTGTCCCCCCCCAGCTCCTGTCCATTCTGATTTCCATACACACGTCTAAGTCAATGAAATGGGCTCACTAGAGGAATTAATCTTATCACTTAGATTATCACATGTAAATATCGCACCCTCTGTAAATGGGTGTATAATAGGCGACAATGCAATTAAAGAAATCAGAGTGAAAATTTATAAAATAATTTGGTAGAGATTTTTACAACAGATGCATTTGCTGGAAAAGACATTATTCACTGAATGCAGTTAAAGTATAGTAAATTGTCTTCAAGAAAAACCGCAAGGCTTTTCAATAAAAAGACAAAATAGCAACATTCTTAAGACAGCAGGTGGCAAAACGAGATACAGGAATGTTCCCCCATATAAAGAAATAAAACAAAACAGAGCTGTGTGATTTTACTGCTGTTTTCCACCAGAAAAGACATCCCTAAAGGACTCAGAAAATAGGCTCCTAAATTCTCTCATATGGAGTATCAGAGATTGAAAGGAAAACTTTAAAATACATTACTTGGAAAAACTAGAAAAGGGACGGTGCTTCATCTTACAGAGCAGATTTTTTGCTCGCAAGTATCAATGCAGCCTGGGAGAAAGCTGTGACATGGGGCGGACCACCAGTTGATACAGGTTATTTTATTAAATCAAGTAGTTTACATCTGAGCAATCTGGTCCTGAATGCTTACTGAGACATCCTTCTAAAGCACTCAGATCCTGTCAGTGGGGCGGAGAAACCCAAGTTTCACTTCTGAAAGACGGGGACTATGGGTTTTTAAGATACCACCCATAGGAAAAATTTCAAAAGCCTCTTGTGAAAACGGGAGGTACCAGCCTGGAGAGCCTACAGGGAGGTGATGGCTGCTGCCCACCCCTGCAAACCAGGAGCCAGGATTTTGATCAGAAGCGATGCTAATTCATGCTCTCAGCTGAGGAGACCGGCAGGATGAACGACCAACTGGCACTTCTGCCAGCGACAGATAAGGCAGTGCCGGCTCGGAAGGGAAGTTTATTGGTCTGTGCTGGTGCCTTTCACCACGTACAAATTCACCCAGGCGGAAGAGAGCAATGAAGTACAGACCTCTGTAAGCTGCGTTCCCGCAGTCAGGGAGGGAGCGATCTGCAGCCGAGCGTCCCATCTCAGCATCAAGAACGGGATGCGGCTCAGGGACAGTCAGAAATGTTTTCTGCAAGGTCCTTGCTCTATTCTATGGGTGCCTGTGCAGCTCCCTGCTCCTAAATCCTCTACTCGGTGAGTGGAAACTGCTTGCTTACAACTGGAAAAGCCTCGTTTAAACCTGACTTCGTCTTTTCTGAACCAGATCGCTACTTCACTCTGCAACCAGCCCGGGAGCAACAGCTGGATTTTAACAGACTCACAGAATCCCAGGCTTGGAAGGCACCTCTGGAGATCATCTAGTCCGACCCCCCTGCCAGAGCAGGGTCACCTACAGCAGGTGGCACAGGATGGCGTCCAGGCAGGTTGGGAATGTCTCCAGAGTCGGAGACTCCACCACCTCTCTGGGCAGCCTGTGCCAGGGCTCTGCCACCCTCAAAGGAAAGAAGTCCTCCTCATGTTCAGGTGGAACTTCCTAAGGTCAAGTTTGTGCCCGTTCCCACTTGTCCTGTCACTGGGCACCACTGAAAAAAGACTGGCCCCATCCTCCCAGCACCATCCCTTGAAGTATTTACAAGCATTGCTGGGATCCCCTTCCAGTCTTCTCTTCTCCAGGATAAAGAGGCCCAACTCCCTCAGCCTCTCCTCATAAGAAAGATGCTCCAGCCCCCTGATCAAATTTGTAGCCCTTTGCTGTCCCCTCTCCAGCAGTTCCCTGTCTTTCTTGAACTGGGGAGCGCAGAAAGGGACCCAGGACTCCAGATGCCCCTCACCAGGGCAGGGTAGAGGGGGAGGATGACCTCCCTCCACCTGCTGACCACTCTCTTCTTGGTGCCCCCCAGGATGCCACTGGCCACCTTGGCCACGAGGGCACATTACTGGCTCATGAAGACGTGAGGAGTGCAGTTAGATCCAGAACCTGAACAAACGCATGTGCAAGCACGAAAAAAATTGGGACATTCGTAGAACAGTTACAAAAAAGGCCTTGTCCATCACGGAACAGAGGGCAGGAGATGGAGCCCCGATGCCTCCCCCACCCACACGGCGACGCTCAGTTCTCAGCGTCCCCGTAGGCAGCTGCACGTCCTGAAACTGCAGCGCTGCAGAGGCCTCTGAAGTGATGCTGAAAGGGTAATAACCCCGTGCGATGCTATCAGTAATCCTTCCCGGAGGTTAACAGCGGGAAGCGAGTAGGTTGAGGCGTTTATAAAAGGAGACTGTGAAAGGCGGAATCAACAGCAGAGTTGGCCTTTTAGTCAGCGTTGGCTTTTGGCAGCTCCACCACCAGAGCAGAACGAGAGGGGCGTGAGCGAAGCCTGGGGCGCAAGGAGAGGGGAGAACTGTCGGAGAGAAGAAACACCTACCTGACAGGCGCTCCCCGGGACTGAGCGGGCTTCAGCATGACGGTGATGGTAGTGTCCGTCTCGTTCAGCGGGGAGTCCGTGTCGTATTCCGGCATCGACGGTGCTACAGCAGAACAAAGAGCGACGCGTTAGTTATACACCAGTTGCTGCCTTTGGTAGTGATGGCAACGTAATATTAACATTTCTGGGAGACCATTTAACATTTCTCAAACGAAACATCAAAATACTTCCCCAATGTTACGACCAAAATCGTCAAAACTGCTTAAATATTTGTACACCCTGTTCCTATTAAAACTAAACAGGACTCAGACATTCAAATCTTCAAGTTGGCTTTGAAAAAACGCTGTCTTGAATTTTTAAGACTTAGTAATCCTCTGAGATGGGATCATTCCTTCAGTTTTTGAGGTGAAGACAGCAAGCTGCATGGACATTATAGAAGACCACTAAGGATGAGTAAATCAGTGGCAGAGCTCAGAAGAGCACCGAGGAAACCTGGCTCCTGTCCACTGTCCCTCTCGTTGGATTAGACCTCCCACATCTTACAGTTTTTAATACCTAGACTTAAGCCGTGCCTCCTTGATCAGGGTGTGTTACGAAGCACGAAAGATGAAAAAAGAGGAGCACAAATTAGCCAGGTTATTTTAGCACTCAAACCCGTGACATTTTATCCCAGTGCTTTACTGATGCTGCATCAACAGGCAGCGGCGCAGCTTCCAACGGCAGTACCCAGCCATCGCATCCCCATCGCTTCCCTGACCTGTTCCCCAAAGCAATACAGAAAACCACTGAATATTCACACTTAGCCAGCCTAATTTCCACTTCTGCTCTTTTATCTTCTATTAGGATCATTTCATGAAAGTAGGATAACTTTCCTTAGGAAACATATTTTACTTATTCCGTTACTTCTCCCTTCCCCCATGCAGACATCCATTTGGGACAATTTTTACTGAGGAAGAACCGAAGAGATCACGAGACCAGAGAAGCATCAATTTCACTCCAAAGATGCACGTTTTGTTGAAATATCTTTAAATTATAAAGCAAACAGAAGGATTCACATAAATCTGGAACTCACAAGGGCAAGCTGCATTGCGGGGGACCCCATATTTAATCCTCTCACAGTGATTTCTACTGTAATCCTGTTTGCAATCGGGATTTTTATCTAAATGCCTGAAAACCGTCAAGAATGGTGGTTGCTATTATCAGCTCAGCTACTGACTTCCCGGTCAATAAGCTGGCACTGAGTTCGGAATGAATGCCAATTCCTTAATGGAGGGAAAAAGGTGCTGTGCATCAAGGGGAGGCAGTGGGAGTCATTTAAAGAAGATGCACGTCACCAGCGGTCTTCTCTACTGGAGATCACTGTAGCTGCTGGAGATGCCACGGCAAGAATTGTCCAGCTCCTGCCCTGGCCAGAGGGGATGATGCTACTGCACAGCCCTACCAAAAGGCTGCAAGGAGGGTTTGGACACCAAACATCTCCTCCTGGCTGCACAGGAGACCTGTTTGGTCATCTTCTGCGTGAAAACACTGTGCCTGCCAGAGAGGATTTCCAATCTTACTTGCAGACACCATACAGTTAAGAAGTAAATGCAAGAAACACAGGTCTTGGCAGGACTGGCTAATGGTGGAGTGTAATTCAGCAATCAGAGGCTGTATTAGTCACGAGACACTGAAATAAGATATAGGAGTTTTCTCGTGTACTTAAGATGGAACAGTTGTGTAGCACCTCAATAAAACCACAATTGGCAGTGATCTCTCTGAAACAGCAAGTACTGCTCATCAACTGAGTGCCTATTTTGCAAGATCCCGATCCTATCCAAAGAGAATTCCCCAGGAATTCTGCCATTTAATTGTGATTAAGACGTAAAAAAATATGTCCACCCATATAAACATATACACCTACCCATTTCTACAGCACAGACATCTTTTCGTTTTAAAATACATATAGTCTTACAAGGAAATTCCAATCAATGCAAAAATCTTTGTTCTCCCTACTAACCTTGGCACCACTTCTTAGAGCAAGTTTATTAGTAATTTTCAAATTACATGTATAGGACTGACCGTGCAACGAGATAATCTAATGTCAGGGATTACCCTAATGCCTGCATGGAGTCTGTGCCTACCTATCGCGAACCAGATGTTTGGAAGACGGGAAAGAATAAAAAGATGATAAGCCAAGCTCTGTGTGCTTACAGTTAATAACCACGCAGGCTTCTAACACAATTTGAGCACTCGCTGAATAATAAAATGCAAAGAAACGGAATCAGAGGGGAAAAGCACCACCATTACTGTGCTATTTCGTTGCTCTGGTCCCAAGGGACAAGAGCGCGTGCCGTGCCTTCCCGCCCCAGCAGGGCTGAGCCAGGACTCACAGTCCCTGGGAGCGTCACGACAGTTAATGGCTTTACTTCGAGTGGCTGAGACACGGGCTCCCGCACTAAATGTGAAGGGTTCAGACCCCGCTGACGGTTAGTGGAGGGAACGGACGCATTTTACTGCCTTCAAATTTACACTGTCACTTATGGCTAACAACTTACTTTTATTAACCGATTTTGAAAAAGGGCCACAGAAAATATGCGCTGTTGTGCACTCCCTTCTCTGGCACCCAGCCGTAATTTCAAGCGTTACAAGTGTCCTGAACATCTCAAATGTTTATTCTGGCTTTACTGAAAAAACAGTGAGGATATTCCAAAAAACTACAGTCTTAAACTGTGTTAGACACCAATTTTAGTGCTCTCAATTATACGTCAAAATAAAATTCTACATATGTCTGCCCAATATCATCTCTGCCATCCCTTTATCCATCTTTTTTACCGATAGCTAGCCTAAGTTTCCTTTTTACTCTAGAGACACATGCAATTTCTCTTTGCAATGCCTCCTGATTTTAGTGCCTTTCATATACTTGTCTTCCTGCCTCAAGCCCTGACTCTGCCCTTACTCAGAAAAAAACCACAAAAGCAGCTTTCCTCCGGTATTTTTAGTCTCCTTGCACAATTAATTCAATTGCTTCATTACATCCATTTAGGCGCAATCTGAAAATAAAAGCCACATTGAAAGAGCTTCCCCAGACACCCAGATAACACTAACAATTAATATAGGGATAGTTCATTTGTAGAACTAATGAAGGTTCTCATTTAAAAGGCTCCACAAATATATTAACAGATATTCAAGACATCCACAAACGGACCACTGTATTTTTAATGTCTGTATTTGCAACCCAGCCAAACACAGATACTGGATAGTTTAAAGACTTGCCCCACGAAACCTGTAGAGACACTAAGCTGAATACCTTTTTATTGTTTTATGCATCAGCTGCAGGTCTAAAGAACAAAGCCCTATAAAGTTCTTTTTTCTTCTTCTCCAAAGCAGTACCTGAAATCTTCGTTGCAATCCGTGTTGTGATGGGTGGCCCAAAGCCCTTGACTGTGCTGGCTTTGATGGTGAATGAATACGTAGTCCCTGGGTACAATCCTACAAAGAGGTGATGTGTTTCGTTCCGTAGTTTGAAGACTTTCCCTCTTTGGCTGGACAGGTCAGCACTGGGATCCAGAGACCCAACGGCCTTGTATGTAATCTGCAAATGAAGAAGAAGGAAAGTAAGGTGATAAGGGGCCTTTCTCTGCTCCCCTACTTTGCCATCTCTTGAGACTAGACAGTGAAAATACAAGGACAGATATTATTTCAGTATTTCTAGTGAGCGGTTCTGTATCAAGGCGCTGGCAAATGCACACAACAATTTTTCCAATGCTCTACTTAGGAAAAAAACTAATTTCTTCTGTCCGCTAAAACCTCAACCTGTGCTGATTTACAACAAAAGACGCAAAAAATCGGGTTTTATTCCAACTCTCAGAACTTCTGCAGCCAAATCACAGCGCAGAATTTTCAGGAGAATTTCCCACACAATCCGCCCCGGCGTATGAAAATGTTTGGTGCAAACGCGGATACGTTTTCCGTCAGGTATTTTTTGCCTTCTGGCAAACGGTCTTCTCAAAAGGCCACTGAAAACAATGAGAGCCTTTTACTGATAATGGTCTTGGAAGTCTTTTTCCGCGCTAAAGAGAATACGCTGAAACAGAATGTTGAAATGAAACGGTACGTTTAAATGAAATAAATATCATCAAGTTTTTACACAAAATCCCTTCTCTCCCCTGAGCCTGTAAGCCAGCTTCTGAGATATCCCTTCCCTCCCCCTGTTTTTAGCCTCAGTTTGCAGGTTTTTGCGTGGTGCCGTGCCTGGCTTTTGCCTGAGAGAATAAGTCAGCGGGGTTCCAGACCTGGAGAGCAGCTCATGAATACACCCGCCGCTGGTGCTAACACACCTTTAGAGGAATCCAAGCTGAAAGCACACCTTTGAAATGCTGCTCGAGCTCCATTATGCTCACCCATGGTAACCCTGTTGATATACAGACACTTGCAAGTAAAACTCATGACTTATTTACCAGCCAATTCCTTGCCTGCGTTCCAAATTCAATCCAAAGGCAGCTCAATTTCAACTGAGCTGTCAATATAATAACGTGCTCCACTGCTCTCCTAACCTTTCCTGATATTATGAGATCCTTGCTTATTTGTAATGAAACACTATGAATAAATCAATGTATGTTAATACATGAAGTCTTCAATTTTTTATGAAGGACTCCACAAGAATCTAATTCCCAGCTTTGCTGGAAGAGCCTTTGAAAATGTTTAAGTCGCTTGCTTTCTGACAGCAGGAAAATGTGGCATTTTGAGGAAAAATAAATACACGGTGTTTAAAAAGGGGGGCTTTAATAATAACAGGATAAATAAGAGACAGAGACTGATGCTACTGACACCAGCGAAGGGTGCCGCGTGTGTGAATCCTATTATTTGGACAGAGAAGAACAATTTAGACAGAGCTGTCACCCAAGACGAGGCAGAACAACAGAAAAGGGCCGTGAATTACACCAGGCCCACAGAGCAGCAAGAAATAACAAAAGCAGAACTCTTAAAGGAATTATAATTAAACAGCTTGCAGCTGATCAGCATTGAAAACCTCCTCATTTTTCCAGGATTTATACAACCTACTTTTAAATTTTTATTACTTGCCAGAAACCTGAGAAAGAGAGAGGGTCTTAGCACAACAGTCATTAAAACAAAAAACTTAAATGCAGGGAGGAGAAACCTTGACGCTCGCTCCTTTTCCTTAGGTAAGGTGAGGACCATGCAATACAGCATGGCACGGGCCAATATTTTGACAGTTCTTACTGCATCAAGGTCCTCAAGGCAAGGGAATCCCTGTAAAAACACCATTGGAGTTAGAGTCAGCATCAAAGACCTCAAATTAAGAGACATAACCCAGCCACTGCCCCAGCCAAATCTATGAAAAAAGAGTATTTGGTCTTATTAAGGTAGGAATGAACCGATACTATCTGTATGCTCTAGTTGCAAACTGTTTTCTAGAGAAACAGCAATTCCATAAAATTCGAAGGGGAATCGGCAGAATAGGAGTTTGGGAAAAAGGAAGGGAACTTCCTACTGCTGGGCCACTGAAAACCACCTTTACAGGATGCCCAGGCAGTAGCCAAGGTGAAATCAGTGACATTTATTTTCAAGCACATCATACAGAAGGCTATGAATGTAAGTGGAAGAGCCACTTGTCCTTGATCTTCATAGAAATAAAAGTATTCAGTTACCTTCACCAGTTCTAAAATCCCTACAAAAAGAGTTATTTTTCTTCATTAAAAAAACCTATTGCCTTAAGGCAAATAGAGCTAGGAAAGCTTTCAAGAGAAAAAAAAAGTCACTGATTTAAAAAAAACCCCAAACAACAGTCTTTCTTTTTCCTGTTGACTAGAGCAGAAAATATGAGTACTGGGGACATGAAAACAATCTGGGTTCAACTCACAAGTGGGGAAGGAGAAAACTACACTTGAGAGAGAGTAGGTCCACGATTTGAGATTGTAGCGTGGGTCAATTTCCAGAAAGACTGTTCACTCAAATCAGACTGCAATATTTCCCCAAACTTTTTTTAGGATATATAAACTACAGTAGAGAGAGATCCGTAGCACAGCCAAATCGCTAGGTTATTGTTACTGCAGCAGGCTCTGTACACCACTAGATTCCCTATTAAACCAGGTGATTTGCAGACATTCAAAGAAAGCAATAAGCAATCCCTGGCCCCAAAATACAACATTTCACTTTAATGCACGAACAGTACCTGGACGCCACACCAAGAACAGGAAAACAACAGCACAAAACTGTGCATGTGGTCTGGTTTCATTCATTTCCGTCCAGAAGCAAAAATATTTAAGGGACCGGAAAGCAAAAGTGCGTCGGCAGATCCAGCCTGTTACCAGCTTATTGCTCTCGTCGGAGTTAGTCTCCAGGTTTTCCCTGCTCCCCACAAGAAGAGCTCGGAATGAGTGAAGTGGCGAGGAAGGTACACACGGACCCTGCCGGGAGAGCGGACGGGCTGCGCGCCCACCTGGTGGCTTTTGTCACCACCACCAACATCAGCTCGTGTTCGCCGAGTGTCTACTTTGCCATTTATAACATTTATAAAATTTATAAAATATATAAATATAATAAATAAATATATAGAATATATAAAACTATAAATTTCATTTATAAAATGAGGGCTATTACACTCCTCCGCACAAACATTTTGCGTTTGAGGGAGCCTATGGGTTTCTGTAATTGTTATGCAGCCGTTATGCAGCAAAACCACAGGTGACACGGATGAAGCAGCCCTGAAAAGAGCACTCGCTTTAGAAAAATAGGCAAATTCTTTTCCAGCTCAGGGGGAAAAACAAAAAAAAAAATCATTCTTCTCTTCCCGGTGAGATATCTGCTGTTTCTTAGATATTAGCACTACTCCAAGCGTGGATTAATACGAGAGCTCCGTTCCCGTTTCTCGCTGGGCCTCCCAGGACAGCTAAAGCTTCCGTAACTCCAGCTAAAATTCCAGCTCTTCTGGCCAGCGGAGTCTCCCGGAGCGTGGCCGGCTGCTCCCTGCTGGCCCGGCACACATCCGGACGGCTCCAGCCATCCGCTCCCCATCCAGCGCGACAACATTTCTCATAGCCAGGATCATCCCCATTTACCAAAGCTGTTGGTATTTCCTCACTGGAATCTCCGAAAAGTGCGTTTTGTGTGTGTGCATGTCTCTGTTTCAGGGGGTTTCTCCTACAGGAAGAAACAATGCTGTAATACATCACTTGTATGTTGGGTTTTAGGTGAGACACCAAGAAGTTGCCACTCTTCTTATTTGCTTTAAAGCAAAAGTTCTGAAGCGAGAGAAACTTCAAGGAAACAGACGCTGAAAAATTGTCAAGAAGAAAATGGAAATTTCCAACTCTGGAGTAATTTATAAATGCACAGAAACATGTCTGGTGAAGAAATACAGCACTTTCCTAGAATAAAAAAGATTGCTGAAAAAACCACCTGCTCTTCTGGTTTGTACGCTATTTATCTTAATTTCTTGTTCCAAGTGTCAAACCATTTCATTACAAAACAAACAAGAGATTCTAATCTAGAAAATGAGATGACTCAATCACTGGAAAGCAGCTGTTCTACATTATTTTAAAATCATCTGTTTTAACAACCAGCCATGTCATATAATACATGTGTATTCTAAAAAAAAAAAAAAAAAAAGGCAAAAAAACCCCACAATAATATTAATTTAAATGTTTAAAAACCCAGACAAAAAACAAACAAGAAAATACTCAAAAATACTCAAAGAATTTCACTCTGATTGAAAATATTGAAAATATTTGTTTTTACGCTGCTGCAGAATAAATGCAAATACAAAGATGAGGAAATTTCTCACAAGACTGAAACTCTATGTATTTTAACCAGCTCCCTGGTTATCTCCTGCACAGCAGGCAGCTGTCGTAAGTGGAAAGTTGTCCGTCTTCTGCAAACTGGAATGGCTGCCCTGAGTCTGCATATGTAGCATAGAGTTTATATTTCGGCTCCAGAGCAACTTGATGGTCCCAAGGAAAAGTTTTAGTGGCCAACAGTGCTGTGGTTCTAATCCCAGCACGCACCGGTGCCGGCTAAAATATAGAAAAACCAAGAAACAGACATTAATAAATCCTAAATCTTCTTTGGAATGTCCTTCACTGAGTTAATGAAATGGTTCTCAAGCTGAAGCAACAACAGGAGTAACTTTGAAGTAATCAGAAAGTCAGATGGCACAGGAACTCAGGAGGCAAAAGAAAAGGCATGTTTCTACCAGAAGAGGAGGGAGGAAACGCTGAGCCCAGCACTGACCCTGCCGGAGAGGAACGACTGACTCAGCAGGGGCACGGACGATTCAAGTCCCTGGGTCAACTGTGCAAAATTTGGCTACATGAGTCCAAATTCTTTGTAAAATGTAAAACAGGTTAGCAGTGCAAGTTCAAGCCTACCGGAAATTACCAAAAAAGGCTTTATATATTTAATTTCCAAGTCTTCAGTGATATATAATTACTGTGATAGACTACGGAGGATAAAATAAGGACAGACCAGCCTAAGAAATGGGACGGTTAGCACGTTCACTCCTTGGTGTTCCTTCAGCAGACGTTCAATCCATGCCAGTGCACTCGCAGTCCCCATTAACCAGAGGCACCCCCTCTGATTCCGTCCTCCCCTCTGTTTTTGATCCATTTGAAAAGTTCAGAATATTAACTCCTTGAAATCACTGAGCAAATACTACACTAACAACCACAAAGATGAAGACTTAACATTGAAAGCATAAGCACAGCTCTCCTCTCCTCCACAGAGCCTAATTAAACAGAATTTTCTAGGGAAACGTGAATGCTTTGCTAACTGTCATCATCTGTGACCGTAAAACTTCTATTACAATACGAGGACTTATAAAACTTTCATTGTGAAAGGAAAGACCACAGCAGAGCATTAACTAAACTAGGAAGCACAGGGCTATTCTCCACTGCAAATCTTACTTCAGAGTTAAAAAACATAATAAAAGATCATAGAATGGTTTAGGTTGGAAGGGACCTTCAAGATCACCTAGTTCCACCCCTCTGCCCTGGGCAGGGACACCTCCCACCAGACCAGGTTGCTCCAAACCCTGTCCAACCTGGCCTTGAACCTCCAGGGATGGGGCAGCCACAGCTTCTCTGGGCAACCCCGGCCAGGGGCTCATCAACCTCAGAGCAAAGAATTTCTTACTCCTATCTAACGTAAATATCCCCTCTTTCAGTTTAAAACCATTCCCCCTCATCCTACGTCCCCACTTCCTGATCCAAAGTCCCTTCCCAGCTTTCTTGGAGCCCCTTTAGGGATTGGAAGGGGGTCTAAGATCTCCCTGGAGCCTTCTCTTCTCCAGGCTGAACCCCCCCCCAGCTCTCCCAGCCCTCGCATCATGTCCGTGGCCCCCTCTGCCCCCGCTCCAACAGCTCCATGTCCTCCTGATGTTGGGACCCCCAGAGCTGGACACAGTATTCCCGGTGGGCTCTCCCCGAGCGGAGCAGAGGGGCAGAACCCCCTCCCTGGCCCTGCTGCCCACGCTGTGGGGATTCAGCCCAGGGTGCTGGTGGGTTCTGGGCTGCCTCCTGTGGAGCTTCTCATGCACCAACACCCCCAAGTCCAAGAGTAAAAAAGCCCCACCCTTAACCCACTTGGATTTTCCCGTACCCCACAGGCGTAGGTACGGGCAACCGGGTGTCCGCACAAGCAAAAGGAGTTTGTAGCACTGGAATACATTCTGTTACAGCTTCATTGGGCATATCTTGAACATGTCCATTCAGCCGGAGTATCAGCCATGCGCTGGAGCACAAAACTCCGCAAGCGCTTCATAATCTGGTCAGGAAGCTGAATTAACATTCCGCGGTTCACCCTCCACATTAGCAGCTCTGCTGTGTCCAGCGCCCAGCTGCACACTGAATCTCTCAGCAAACGCAGACAGTAACACAAGTCTGGGGAATTTTACCCCATTTTTGCATGGTGGGGGGGATGGTGGCGCTTTATCCTGGGTTTTTTTTTAAACAGAAATATCAGTAAATGTAGTTGAAAACTGGAGGTTAAAAAAACCAAACCATCCCTGTAGAAAAAAAGAGCACGTATTGTTAAAAATGTGGTAATTAAACAGTGAAATGGACCATCAAGCAATGTGATAAATCACCCTTCGGGCTTAGACATTCCTTTGGAATTTGGTATTATTGCGTGATCGTGAGGCCCTAAGCTTAACACAAGAACAAATTGTGATAAAGATCTCATCACTGCATTGTAATGGTCCTTCTTGCCCTCCACTACTTAAATCCTTTGGGAACCCTAGACGGCTGTTCAGATTCTCTTTAATCCTCTTAAATAAATAAATGAACAAGAAACAATATTCTGCTCAAATCAGGGCTGATGTATCCATTTAGCCTTCCCATATATTTGATACAGTGGAGTAAGCTTTCACGCTGATGAATAACTGAGTTGTCAGGATTTCATGTGTTCATAACCTTAAAACTGAGGGCAGCAAACTCTAATGTCTCAGGATTGAGAGCTTGCCAGTCAAGGCAAAAAAATATGCTCATATGTTTCCTTCCACAGCAATTGATCCCAGTATACACACCACTTCATCTTATATCTTTTGTCATATAGAACTAATCAACCACTGCGAGGAGAATTTTGCTCTCTACAAGGATATTCACCATCAAACATTAGGACTTTAAGCTTCCCCTCTGATTTTAGCAATTGCAGCCTGTTTGAATGCAAATGGTAAGTACTGCTGTTAAATCAAACACTACTTTGTAGATACATTATGCAACCTTATATCTATTTTCCATTCTAGTGACAGCCTGAACGGCGGTTTGGGGAAGGCATTCGAAACCTATAAATCCATTACATTATCCCCTACATTCCCGCTGACGTTTTATGTCCCCATCTTTATAAAACAGCCCGTTCTGCCTCCCCATACCCCTCATACAATGTACAACCCCTAACTTCTGGGGATGCTTTGGAGCTGACAGGTAACCACTATATATATATTTGTTTTTATAATTTTTTTAATATTGTTTTATAAATATATATATATATTTCTTTTCCCTTTTTCAATTAGTAATGCCTCAAGCCTGAAAACCATCTCTTGCTCTGCAGAAGAGGAGCCAGAATGAGGAACATCACGCAGCCCCTACGCGCGTGACCGTGCCAAGGTCAGAAGCTGAGGCTGCAGGGACACCCCGCGTGGTGTCTCCCGCTTTACTGAGACAGAAGAAAGCAAAGCTTTTCCTGCCATGTTGCTGCTTTTTGAACTCACTCCTGCCTCGCGAAGCAAGACCTGGAATCCAGACGTTTTTTATCCATTGGTTCTTGTCATCCCATGCTGCACGCAGGGGCAGGGGGGGCAGGCTGCCGGCCCTCTCCCCTTCCCTGTGGGAATCGCATCCCAGCCAGCCCCACCTCTGGCTGGCCTGCTTTAGCTGATAGAAAAGGCCGGTATCAAACCCACCGAAATCAGAAAATCAAGCTGCTGGCATCCCAGAAAACGAAAACCACCGATCTATCCCAGCTTTAATTCTTTTCTTTTTAAAGAGGCCCCTCAAATTGAAACGCACTGAGCTGGAGAGACGATGCTACCTCCCAACTACGTAACCCTCTCCCGAATTAGAATCAGTTCTACGGAACCAGGAGGCAACCAGGCAGCCTCAGAGGTGTACAAGCCTGACGTAGTGGTGTTCAAGTCCTACTTAGGGCGGCGTTCGAGAAGCTCAACACGCATGTCTGGAGCCCAGCACCAGTTTACAAACATTTTTGGGGGGCTAGAAATCACTATGCGGTTCCTAAGAGCGCAGAGATACGGTGGTCGGGTACCAGCGGCGAGCGGTGGATGCGTTTCACAGGCTTCAGCACTGCAGATGGAGGGGAGGGGGAACCAACTGAAAGGCTTCACGATTGAAAATACCTCGGGAAACAAATAAGCTATTTAGTTTTTAATCTTGCTTTACATATTCCACTCCATGCTCTAATAAAGCCTACAAGAAAACTTCATTCTCCCCCCCGCCCCGTTTCCCGAAAATAAACACAAATTGATGCATTCAAGTCTGACAGAAATATCCTCGAATTTGAAGTTATCCAAGTATTTCCTTCATTTCCCGAGTCACCGCCTCAGGGAAGCACTGTTCCCCAAGCCAGGTGGTAAGAAGCCATGTGCACCGTGTACTAACCACGCAAATGACTTTTTATGGTGGAAGAAAACCAGCTCTAGCTCATGGTGTCTCCTGGAAACGTTTGCTTGGAATTCAGCGTGTCCAGAGGGCGTACAAGGGGAAGGTGTTCTACTCAGCATCTCACTTGCTGCTATATCAGGCACCACTGACCCTCCAGAAATTTTGCGAGGCTTCTCCGCAGCTCCTGCTACAGCTGAATTACTCTCATAGAGCCAACACCGAGTTTCCAAAACACATGTTTTTGAACCCAAGTGTGCATCGCTCGTAAGACACCTAACAGCAATGCACAGAACAGCAAAGAATAGCCATTTCCAACCACAGCCCTCCCTTCCTGCCTTCTAGCTGGACCTGACAAAAGGATTAGCAAGATGTTTTGAAAATTATATATGCATTCCTTACGCAGATCAGCCCAGCGTGACCTGGCTTCTCCCTAGTCACTGCGCACCAGCCTAAGCGATGAAGATTTAATTGCCCCTTTCTCTTCAGTGACATCTTTAGGACCAGGGCTTAAGCTCAGTAACAACAATTATCACTGCCGAAGTCAAATCTAACAATCCAACACTTTTTCCCAGCCTAAAATTTACTTAAGAATGAAAATCAGCTCTTTTCTTCTCCACAGGCTCTTGCTCAGAGTCACTCTCGGTACCACACTTCACGGTAAAACACCTCTGCACAGGCACCTACCAAATGTTTTAAGAAGCTGGTGCAATACAGGGATTAAATGACAAAGGAGCATCACGGGCAGCTGAGACCCAACAGCAAAGGGCAGTTCAGACTCAGGAAAAGTACAAACTCGAATATAGGAAGTTCCATCTGAACATGAGGAGGAACTTGTTTCCTTTGAGGGTGGCAGAGCCCTGGCACAGGCTGCCCAGAGAGGTGGTGGAGTCTCCGACTCTGGAGACATTCCCAACCCGCCTGGACGCCATCCTGTGCCACCTGCTGTAGGTGGACCTGCTCTGGCAGGAGGGTTGGACTAGATGATCTCTAGAGGGCCCTTCCAACCCCCAACATTCTATGATTCTATGAAACAGAGGTTTCATAGAATCTGTTATACTGAATTTTCTGCAAATTCTTTACTTTCTAGTATTAATTCTGCATTTAACCTCAGCAAAACTGCAGTTTCAGCAGACAATTAAAAACGCTTTCTTTTGCTTTCCAAAGGGGAAACATAATTGTTACTGGGGATAATTGTAAGGAGCTTATTCTTCCTGGTAGAGAGATTCTGCTCCACATTCCCAGCTCTGTGAAAACTCCCATTTTCACCACCACCGTCTGGTAACACTTGCCACTTCCATTTCCAAGGCTGGCATCAAGTAAAGCGCGAATCATAAATGCCCAGGGCCCTGGAGGTGGGCTATGCATTTGATTTCAAGTTCAAGGCTGAGAGTGTCAGAGGTGGAGGACTCAGCTCTGTGTTTTTATATCAAAAAGCACAGAAATACTTTGTCTGGGTCACCTCCATCTTCACATTCCACCACAAGTCTCGCTTGGGTGTAAAAGCTAAGACATGAAGAGCATGAGGAGCCCCTTCTTTCCCACACACATTCTAAGAGCCGCTTGTTTTCTTGAGGGGAACAGGAGACAGGCACCATCCCTCTACAACGCCCCTCCGGCTGTCGCGTGTTGTGGTTTTGTTAGGGATTGCAATATTAGAGACCATATTCTCCTCGACTGCCTGAGCTGGCCTCTGCCAACAGCGTCAAATCAACCTGGTACCTACTGGCATGACAAGAGAATAAATCCTTCTGGATGTAGGCTTAGGAAAGCAGGAGTGCTTCCCGGTGCACGGCTTCCAGCATGCATCCCCGCTGTCCCAACCGCAGGCGCGATGGAAAGGGATGCAACCCACAGAGGGAGCAATGTTGGGGAACACATGTGCTTTACCAGTTAGAAGCAGTAACGAGCGGTAAAAGCCTCAGTTCATTTCATAAAACAAACTAAAGCATGCGCTTTGTTCATCACCCAGCTGATGGCAGCTATCACATAGGAGGTGGATGGGAAAAAAAGGTGTCAGAGCAGCTAATTGAAATAAGGTACGTATTAACGGCTTCCCCAGAACGAGGAACCCTGCAGCAGACAGAGCACGACTAATGGAAGCAAAAGCAGCAGGCACTGGTCAGACACAGCTTGAACCCCAAACCAGGTGTCCTGGTTTCAGCAAGGGTAGACTTAATTTTCTTACTAGCAGCTGGCACAGCGCTGCGTTCTGGATTTAGGATGAGAATAATATTGGTGACACCTAACACTTTAATTGGCGCTAAGCAGCCAGGGACTTTTCAGCTTCTCACGTACTGGCCTGCCAACAAGAAGGGTGGACAAGTAGCTGGGAAGGGGCACAGCCAGGACAGCCGACCCCAAAGGTTATTCCATACCATACGACGACATGCTCAGCATATAAAGCTGGAGGAAGAAGAAGGAAGGGGGGGACGTTCGGAGTGATGGCGTTTGTCTTCCCAAGCAACCATTACGTGGGATGGAGCCCTGCTGTCCTGGAGATAGCTGAACACCTGCCTGCCCGTGGGAAGCGGTGAATGAATTCCTTGTGCACAGCTTTTGCTCTACCTGTTAAAGTGTCTTTATCTCAACCCACAAGGTTTTTTTCTCCTTTTTCTCCCTACCCCACGGCCAGTTGAGGGGACGGAGTGAACGGCTGCGTGCTCCTAGTTGCCGGCTGGGGTTAAACCACACCACCAGGCCATGTGAAAAGTCTTACAAAGGTCTTGATATTCATACGGAACAAAAATCGTGAGACACCTGGCTACACACCAGCAAGGTATTACCGTCAGTAAGAATACTTTATAGAGCACACCAACTGGAAGCAGCTAAACAAATTATTTTATCCCGGCAAACCACTTAAACATGCATTTAATATTCCCTCAGCAGTAAAGGAAGCTAAGGGCAGGTCGACATGCTCATCTTTAAAGCAGAGCATAAGTGAATTAAACCCATAGCTGCGTTCTTATCCTAAGATCAACCTGGGAAAACTCACACAAAAAATTAAAAATTCATCTTCACTGAAGGAATTGAGTGAACTACACAGAGAGCACTAAGGATGAGAACTCCCTTGTAAATCAGTTTTAACACAATCCAGGACCCAAATGTTTGGCCTATCTTTCCTCTTCCACACAAGCATCCCGAAACCAAACTTTATTTTTATATGTTGATTTTTTGACACTTCCTTTTTTGCCCAGATCTTTCAATTTTAAGACTTAGAGCAGAACTGAAAACACTGGCACCTCAAACACCAAACACCCATGATTAAAACGTGTAAGAGTTGCCATGCTTTGCTAATCATCAAATAATTTGATTGCCTGTACCTTGCCTTGCTCTTCATACGCTGAAATGAGTTTGCCACAGCATGCCAGAAAGGCAAAATGCACTACAATGAAAGGTACGACCGTTTTTTGGCATTGCCTGTTAAAACAATGACTCCGACTGCAGCTTTTACAGCTGACTCTCAAGTTAAGCGATCAAGTTGTCCCAACTTTGGATGTTTCTCATCAGAAGGATTTAAAAACAGTTGTAGGTAATAGGCTGTGCAATTTCCAAAGTCATTTTCCTATTTTTTTCAATTAATACTTCCACCCTTCCTGTCGAGCGTAATTCCCCAAAATACAGGCCGGCCAGTTGCAAAGGTTTTGAAAACTACTGCAAGCCTAATTCAGCCTGACAAAATAGAAGGGGAGAGAACCCAGCCCCCCCACTACTGCACGCCTGGCATAAATACGAGAGCAAGGAATTCTTCCTGAAGCCAGTGTAAAAATCCTTGTTTTAATGTACTAAGTAACGGCAAATAAATCCCCTGAACTGCTTCAGCCAGCAAAAAAGCCAAGGTGCTTCTGCAATATTCTAGCAGAAAAACGGTCAGCTTTGCTGCTAGATAACAAGAGTGAAGAAAATAAATTTTTAGATGCAAAATATTTGCTTGGAATTATAGTGGTTAAGATGCTGTCTTGCATATTAGTATTTATAGCAAGACGGAACACATTTTCCTGAGTAGTTTTGCAAAGGTAGACAAGGTTGAGGTCCTCATGAATATTACCGAGCTGTTCCTGTAGCTGTAATTTGAAGAGTACACCTGCTGGCCCGACCTTGCTATAACAGCGCGATAAAACATTATGGACCCAGGCCCATCCCACAGGTGTGGATTCGGGGAAATGGAGAAGTGGGACCAGGACCTGGTAGAGTTGGTACCGCAGCAGGGCTACACCGGGAAGGCAGCCCACCCTCTATGCAACATCTTCTTCCCTAAAACAGAAGGGAGGACCACAAAGAGAGGACACTTGTGAGCCAAGCAGCTCCAGATAGCTGCATGAGGAAGAGCATTAGGAAGCCCTGCAGCTGCATGAACAAAAAGAAAATCCCACCACGGCTCAGGCATCAACCCTTGCCAGGGCACGATGTGCCCCCACGTTCGCGCGCAGCCTTGCAAGGTGCCAATGGCGAGGCACCCACGAGAGCTCCAGCACGGGTAGGATGACCAGGCTGTGCCCCTTTCGACATCTCAGCTACATACATTTCGCATCATCGAAACCTGAAAGGATTTGTCCTGCGTTTTCATGCAAAAAATCCTTTCAGTTCCTCTAAAACCATGAATTCCTGATCATCACGTAACACCCTCCCTCCTCCCAGCCTTGCTGGAAAGTTCCTGCTCCCTTTCTCACTCAAGGGCATATGACTTTACGCTGTGATTTTGCTTTCCACCCTAATCAAAATATTTCATCAGAAAGACTGAATCTTGTGCCTGGTATATCAGGGCCTTTAAAGAGACTTCCCAGTGTTTACACCCAGAGGGCTTTCATTTGTGCACAGACTGTTTACGACTTTTGCTGAATAAAGTCACTGTTGCTGGTTTCCCCTTGCCTGATATTCTAATGTCCTGGGGAGAGTCCAAAGTCAGAAGAGAGCTGGAAATTCTCCATCACCTTGGAAAAACAATATCCTTTGTTCCTCAGGCCATAACCGCTTTAGAGTAAATAACTGAAATATAGTTTTTGCAGATATTTTAGGTACTACATGAATAAAATCCTATTACTATTGCAGAGGAAGTCATATCCAATCAGGTTTGCTGCAGTAAGTTTTCGGGTTTATTCACCTGAACTACATTTTCATAAAAGCTAGAGGCTGTAAAATGCATAGCGTATAAAGCAAGTTAAAACTTCCTAGCAAAGAAATGTTTCAATTTTTTTTAAGTGACTTCCCACACAAAGGTGTCTCTGAGCTATCCATTAGCTGAGAGTGAGATATGTCTCACTGAACAACTAAATACACTTTGTAGAGGGGGAAAAACCCAGTAGCCTAAGTGCAGAAAATGTGTTCAGAAGTCCAAAGCTGAAGCAACATTCCCCCTCAATTCTTCACAGTGCTGTGGTATCAGTGAGGGCATCTCACCCTGTGCCCAGGACGCTGGAAAGAACTGGCCAGACAGGGTTGTTCAGGGGACAGGATGTAAAAAGCAAGCGCCCACTAGCCTCTTGCCCACTGAAAAACAGCAGAAAAAAAATTCATAGAATCACTTGGGTTGGAAGAGACCTTCAAGATCATCAAGTCCAACCATAAACCTATGCCAAAAAAACCACCCCTAACCCATGTCCCTCAGCACCACGTCTACCTGTCTTTTAAATACCTCCAGGGACGGCGACTCCACCACCTCCCTGGGCAGCCTGTTCCAATGCACAACTTGTCACAATTGACACAACTGTCAATTGTTCCATGATCCATCTCTCCCTGTGATGTTCTATTTGTAGCTCCTTTCTCTGGGCAGAAACACTTCTGTTCCCTGTGGCGCTCTGTTTCCACCAAAGAGTCAACAGAAAAACCCACGTACTTTCCCCTCCCATCACCTGGCTCTCCTGAGCACTGTTACCTCCCTCCTTGACTCTGAGTTACTGAACTGGGATCCCAGATTTTATTTTAAAGCTTGGGGTAGCCTCTGGTCATCGCTGCACGAGGTGAACGGTTCCAGTGAGAAATTTGAGCAGAGCAAACTCCAAAGCAGTTTGTTTTCAAACACTGAAATCCTGTTTTCTTCAGACGGAACTGACGGGTCAAAAGGGAGGGATACGTGTCCAAACGGTCAAGTCTGCGAATTGCATCGCTGACAGCCGCACACGGAGCGCTCGGAGCGGAGGCTGATTCATTTTGTTCACACAAGGGCAAAGTAAAGGCAGCTTTAGACCTTTCTCCCCATGTTATATTGATTTTTGGGTTTTTATTCAATTTGAGAAAATACGGGCATTCACTCAAACGGTGACTATCCCAGAAATAACTGTATTATGTGCATTACGGTATACTTTACGTTGTAAGGTGGGTTTTTTTCAGCTGTATTATTTTGTTTTCTGAACGCACACTGCGGAGACCACAGGAATGAAAAGTGAACTGTTAAGATCTCTTGACACCTCTCAACTCCCATTCTGGTTTTATGATCCTGTAATCCACTTCCAATCCACACGAAAACAATTCTATTGCACTTCTTAAATGTTTTGCAAAACTCTTGCCAAAATACACTTTGCTGCTCTTGAGTTCAAAACAAGAGTGAAAAAAAGATACATTTCTGTTTCCTTCTTTAATGGTCTGTTGGATTTTCCTTTTACTTCATCTGTAGGAATATAGTCAACCATAAATTGTGTTCATTCTTCCAATTCTAACCATTCTATGGGTCATTGGATAACCCATTAGATTGGCTCAATCTCCTTTTCTTTGTTCTCCACGCTAGCAGTGATATTCTGAGCAGTCTTCACTCCACCCCTCTTTTTTTATCACCAAATTCCTAGTGATGCTCAAAAGATTCTTTGGATTGCTTTAGGTTGCATTAAAAGGCATGACGGTTAAAAGAGTCTCCCAAAGGGGAAGTTTAAAATACTCCAATTTATTGTTCCACCTCCCCCGTTAGGATAATCTAGCTCTGCTTCTTCTATCCCTTCCACTAATGAGCTGTAAAATCAAGCACCAAGCCGTCAGATGAGTCTGACTAGCTTCGTTTCTGCTTTACAAATAAGAAGCAAAAAATCTCTATAGAAAAAGCATCTCAACTCTTTGATCCCCCCCGTTAGAGCCCTCCACCTTGGCAAGGATCTCTCCTGGCCTCCATGAACACCAGTGGGAATTTGCACTACCCCTGACTCTTGAAGTGTTTTAAGGGGGGAGAAGCAGAAGAAAACAGCTTGGCTTCCCACTGACACCGTCACGTAGCACCCAGAAGAGCCAACACCACCGCTGTGTCAGCGTCCAGCCACACAGCTGGGGTGGGTGGTGGAACAGACGCAGAGCAGCGGCACCTTGATGAGCAACCAGAGGAAGCTAGGAGTTTTTAACTCGTCACCGTGAGGAGGTGGACAAGGTTCATCACCGCAGATGTAGGCTTAAGCTCTGCACGCTGGGTATCACAGAGTAAAGCTGAAGTTGAAAGGCTCCAGCACTTTTCAAAATGTACTTCATAGAATGGTTTAGGTTGGAAGGCACCTTAAAGGCCATCTAGTCCCACCCCCCTGCCCTGGGCAGGGACACTTCCCGCTAGACCAGGTTGCTCCAAGCCCCGTCCAACCTGGCCTTGAACCTCCAGGGATGGGGCAGCCACAGCTTCTCTGGACAACCTGGGCCAGGGGCTCACCACCCTCAGAATAATGAATTTCTTCCTGAGATCTCATCTAAATCCCTCCCTTTCCAGTTTGAAGACGTTACCCCTCATCCTATCACTATATGCCCTTGTAAAAAGTTCCTTTCCAGCTTTCCTGTAGGTCCCCTTCAGATACTGGAAGGGGCTCTAAGTTCTCCCCGGAGCCTTCTCTTCTCCAGGCTGAACAACCCCAACTCTCCCAGCCTGTCCTCACAGCAGAGGGACTCCTGGGAAGCACTTCATCAGGTTTCAATTACAAAGCAAAAGTAGAGGACCACAGAACAAGAAACAGCGGATATTTTCTATGATGAAGAAGAAAGTATTTTCCCACCTCTTTAAGGCATTTCTTTTAGTAGTCTCTCCCACACTATCCCATATTTCCAAAAACTGTAACCCTCAGCCATGCCTCCTACGCTGCAGGATGACTGCAGCAGGGCACTGGGAGCAAAAGGCAGGAAGGTCCCCCTCGGGCTCCGAGCCCCGTCTTCTGCAACCCCCGGCAAGTTTGCCAAGGACACTTAGTCACCGTGAGTCATGCAGCAGTCGTTTTAATGCCACCCTCTCCTCCATCCATCCAGAGTACGCTTTCCAAATCTCAACTGCTTTTTCTTTTTTGTTTTCCTCTTCTGGGTGCTTGACACTCTGCAGGCAGTTTTAAGGGGGACTTAAGAACAAACCAGCCAGGATAATCAAATTTGCTCTACAGTGGTCTGCACCCGCGTAAAGAAATATCAGGGAAAGGAAGTAGGTCCAGGGGTTTCCACAAATCAAAAATGGGAAGAGTATGTACACATTTCTGTTGGACTCACAAAAAAGGCTTCAAAAATCTTAAATGACAACATTACAAAGGTATGACTATTTGTGGTCAGGCCTGAGCTGCTGTAACTTCAACACAAAAGCCTTTGATTAGCGCAGGCCTGGATTTTCCGATAGTCTCAAGCGATTCATGGGTTCAGCCTCAAAGCCCATAGCGATTCAGCCCCAAAGAGCATAAAAATAATTGCTTCTTATTGCATGTATCAAAGCTGCGAATACGGTATTTTGCGTCAGGTTCCTCTAGCCTGATTTCAAGATTTTACAGACTCCTTACGTGAGTTCTCCCAATCTAGTAAGTCAGTTGAAAGATGGATATAGGTTTAAAAAGAGAAATATAGAAAAATCATGTTTAACCATACCTGAAAGGTAAATAAAATACCTTCAGGTGGCTGCCGCCTAAACTTACCTTGAAAAAAAATGTCAGAGCATTTTATAGAAGGAAAAAGATCCTATATTGACATTTTGAGCTTGCTACGAAAGTATAAACAGATTTACCAGCTGCTCCTGGACTTACTGCAATATTAGTGCCTTTTACCAACAAGCATTCAGACTCTGAATAGTAATAATGAGAATGCAAATTTGAATGTGGCTCAGCTTAGGCTCCTAAGTATAAAAACATGAGTAGGGTAGCATCAAAATGTGGCAAATTAGAGTGCAGACACCTGGTCCTGAAAAGTCATGCAGAAAACTTAGTTTATACTGCTTCTCCTTGTTTCTTATTAAAATAATTTGGAGGCTTGAAAGTGAAACAGATTTATGAATTCACTAGGGAGCTGGAGAGAGTCATCACACAGTAATGGAAAGGCAGATTTTTTTATTGATTCAAATTAAGGGTAATTTATTGAAAAAAAGCCATGATTTGCATGAAAGACGTTGCCTAAAGACACAGCAGTCTAAGTGTGTTTTGATATATTTTACGCATACACACAGGCACACACACAGAGCCTGTTCGACGCAGCTCGCTCCGCTAGCAGAGGGAGTCGGCTGGCAGCGCTGCTCCGCTGTCATTTCTTCCATTTACGGTCGCCCACCCAGCAAGATAAAACCAACGGGTCATCAGACTCTGTTCCCAGATAACTCATTTTTAGGCACTTCAAGAGATGCCTCTCCCCTCTTTTAATCTATCACGAGCAGCTTGGTCAATCTTAACCGCTCTGTGCTTCTCCAGCAATGAAATCTAATTGTCCCATGCCTTCAGTGAGCCCCAGGACCCCTCCTCGGCTGTCTTTGTCCTCATGGGAAATTTGAGGTGCCCGTGTTGCATGGTTTGTAGCCCACAGAAACAGAGAGCAAATCTCAACTATCCCAAACTATCCCAACTATCTTCAAATCCCAGGGAGTTCAGGTTACCACAGAGGACATTTGCTTGTAGGTCTCGGTCGCAGAAGTATTGGTGTTTCCTGTATTAAGACCGTTTGACAAGGGAAGCCTATTGCTTCCCGGGGAAGCTCAAGTCTTCCAGGTTTGGTGCTTCTGAAACTTAGATTTGAATCTTCAGCAATAACCCAGACAAAGTGGGATGACGCCAGAGAGATGACAGCAGACTTCGAGAATCTCTGGGGCACTCACATTGCCCCTCAACAGATGAGCACACCAGCGTTTCCTAACATTTTTCTAACATTCCTAGCATTTAGACGCTCTGTTTCCTTTTTGGTGCCAGCTTCCCTACAGCCAGAGTAACAGTGACAGTGCCACAGGCTACAAACAGCAGGAGTGCCAGGAGGACCAGGTGGGCACAGCACTGGCCATGGAGAAGAGCATTTCTTTCCTCATCCTTCTCAGCTGTGCAAGGAACAGGATTCCAAGTGCTCCTACTGCCATCAACTCCCCTGAGATAGCCACTGCACCATCAGATTCCCTTCCCCGGCTCTTGAGGTGACAAGTCCATTTCTTCTGGAGCTCCTCCCTACAACGCATTCGTGTTTATGAGAAAACCTGTTGTGAATAAATGAGTGTAAAGCACCCAAAGAAAGGCACGCCCCGCTCACCACGTTACCTTGCTGTCAAGACCACAAGCAAATTTATCGGAAATTCCGTCTCCGAGAACAGGCTATTCCTGCAGCACACGGGGCACGCACGCAAGTTATTGAGCGCAGTAAGCTAAATTTTCACAAGGGACTTGAGCCAGTTCCCATCTGCATGTACATGCTCCGAACACTCAAGGATTTGATAGAAGCAATTACCCTCCCTGAGCCAGAGCGGCTCATTTGAACAGACTCCTAACTTTGCATTTTGCCATTTGCATACATAGAGTTTAATACCAGAGAAGCACGTAAACAGGAACGTCGGCTTTATGAAAATCTGACTTCGGGGGGAATTGCTCTGTGGAAAACAATAGTAAAAAGCAGGATCCAATGTAAATCTTACAGTGAAGGGAAAAAACCCGCTTATTACATGACTAGAAAAACTGCACGAAATGCTGAGGAGCCTCTTACGAAGGCAAATTATCCCACGGCATAGATGGCAAAGGGATCATTTACATTCCCAGTTCGTAAAAAGCAGTGATTAATGCAGCTAGAGAAAATGTAAAATTTAATGAGTAACTGAAGTTCTCAAACAAACTGCCAGTTTAATAAAGCTGAATGACATGGCCAAAGCGTTGGGAATAAAATCCCAAGGTTCTGTTAGCAGAAAGAAAATTCATGGATCGAGTGAGAAGAAGAAAAGGTGATTTAGCATCGAACGAAACAATTACTCTTCAAATAAATAAGAATCAGAACGAACATTTATATTGTCTTCCTTCCCCTCTGAATGTCTTCAAAACTCAAATTTATTTTAGTTTACATACTTAACTAATTAAAGCTCTAAAAATAATATAAATTTTTATGGGCCATTTCTGGAGAAAACTAGCATAACTTAAAACCAACCCAGGCACTTTGATTATTGCATCAAGTTTCTATTAGTTTTCATGGTGCAATAAATTTTAAAAAATTGCCTCCTGCTGATCTAATTATGATCCTATTTTTAAGCAATTTTTAAAAATTAGAAATGTATTGCAGACTTCCATTCTTAATGGCTTGAATGTAATAAAAAAATGCATTGAAGTTCGCACAGAAAACACCGAATCAAGTTCTCAGCTGATGTAAAGAGGAAAACCCTACTGAGCTGGAGTTCGCGGAGTTGGGCTGTTTGCTTGAGCTGGTCATTTTGCAGAAACCCCAATCTCACAGCTGCCAGCCTCACAAATCCACTTTTTATTTCAAGTGCCAAGCTGGGTCCATCTCGTCTCACGTCTCCCTGATGTTGGCTAAGCCAGCCAAATCCAACACATGACTCTCTTTTCAAACCCCCTGTCTTTGGATTGAGTCACGCAAACCCAGTGTGACCAGCCCACGACAAGAGCCGTGGGGATGCACGGGACACTGCTGTACAGCACTGGTTGTGTAAGGCTGACAACTTCAGTTTTTACTCCTCACAACATGAAGCTAAAACGTCCATGAACAAGACAAGCCCGCTCCCTCCAGAAGTATTAGTTACTTCTTATTACACAGACGTTTCTCACAACCGCATCTGCCTTCCCAGAGAATGTTCACCTGCTATGTACAGCTACGTACTGCCACCAGGAGATCCATGGAGAGCTACTATTCATAACTTGCATTCTGCAGGTCCAAATCACAGAGTCCCAGGCTTGGAAAGCACCTCTGGAGATCATCTAGTCCAATCCCCCTGCCAGAGCAGCTCCACCTACAGCAGGTGGCACAGGATGGCATCCAGGCGGGTTGGGAATGTCTCCAGAGTCGGAGACTCCACCACCTCTCTGGGCAGCCTGTGCCAGGGCTCTGCCACCCTCAAAGGAAAGAAGTTCCTCCTCATGTTCAGATGGAACTTCCTATGGTCAAGTTTGTGCCTGTTCCCTCTTGTCCTGTCACTGGGCACCACTGAAAAAAAGCCTGGCCCGCTCCTCCTGGCACCCTCCCTTTAAGTATTTATAAGCATTTATGAGATCCCCCTCAGTCTGCTCTTCTCCAGAGACCCAACTTTCAGAATCACAGAATGTTAAGGGTTGGAAGGGCCGTCTAGACATCATCTGGTCCAAGCCCCCTGGCCAGAGCAGGTCCACCTACAGCAGGGGGCACAGGATGGCGTCCAGGCGAGTTGGGAATGTCTCCAGAGTCGGAGACTCCACCACCTCTCTGGGCAGCCTGTGCCAGGGCTCTGCCACCCTCAAAGGAAAGAAGTTCCTCCTCATGTTCACATGGAACTTCCTATATTCTATGTTATGGTCATTGCCCCTTGTCCTATCACTGGGCACCACTGAAAAAAGCCTGGCCCCCTCCTCCCGGCACCCTCCCTTTAAGTATTTGTAAACATTCATGAGATCCCCCCTCAGTCTTCTCTTCTCTACACTAGAAAGACCCAACTTCCTCAACCTTTTCTCATAAGAAAGATGCTCCAGCCCCCTGAGCATCTTTGTAGCCCTTTGCTGTCCCCTCTCGAACCGGGGAGCCCAGAACATGACACAGGACTCCAGCTGTGGTCTCACCAGGGCAGAATCGAGGGGGTGGATGACCTCCCTTGACTTGTTTGCCACAGGTAATAATTCAGGTAACTATTAGAACAAGAATGGTGAAATGGATCTAGTCCCAGCATGCCTTGGACAGCACTGTACAAGTCAAGACGCAACGTGAAAACACATCCATCATGGAAGCAGACTGACCCCAAAATGCCGACAACGTTAACAGAAGCAAGAGAAGCCCAAACTACCCTTTAGAAATTCTTTTGAAAAGTACTACTTTGCATTCATTCAGCATGTCATCATAACCTCAGGATAGCTCCCAAATAAAGCAACAGTGCTCCTATAATTAGCATACAGCTCAGCATTTTCATTCCATATATGTTTATCACGTTAGAAGTATGGTACAATGAGTACTCTAAGTGGGAAGAGACGTAATGCAAGTACAAGACCAGAAGCTACGCTCTGACACAAAGTCATTACTTCAGTGTCTCTGACGGCTGCATGACCTGCTGCTCACAAAACTCATCCTTCCACTTACAGCAACGAGGACCTACTTAGTTTCAGATACTGGCAGGTATGTGGGCTTTTTGTTCCCCCCTTTTTCACTCTCAAGCACAGATACTTTTATTTTTACTATCATATTGACAAAAAAATCAATGAACAGAGAAAACAGCTTCCAGAAACACTTATGTTAGAGACACCTGAGTACAAGATAAGGTCCCCTGCACAGACTCTCCCTTTGCAATTTCTGTAACAACCAAAAGAGGCTGAAGAAACGGTAGCATTTCCAAGATATGGTACTGGCCTGGGATCACAGCTACAAACTGGGAAACGAGGGGAAGAAAAGCTAGTTTTGGTTAAGAGCCAAGTAAAACCAATGACGAAACTCCAAGTCTGCTGTCATTAGATTAAGTCTATCTTCATAATTATTTAGAACTTGGATGCAGATGCACTCAAAAACTCAATAGCCAAGGCTGCTTTTACCATGTTATCTGTTCTGAATTAAGGTGATGACCTCTGAAACCTCTTCTAGATGTCATTCTCAGGTCAGATTTAGATAGATTTTCACACAGACATCTGCAAAGATATTCAGGTTCTTGAGCTACGAAACTGTATCTAGCCATCAACTGAGTTTCCAAATTTTTAAAAGAAGGCGGGAACCCATCAGCTCTTACATGGTCATCTCTTGTCCCTTCATTGAATGCGTGACATTGGCTCTTAGCAGCAATGTTAAGCTTCATTTAATAGCAGAAGATTGCAATGATACCTAGCAATAGTCCCATCCACTGAAGCATATTTATCTCTAGGGACTTGAGCGTGAAAAGGAAAAGCTGTTAAACAGAAGGCAACATATCTTCCTCCACATTTACATCCCGGGACATATCTGCCTGCAATGGCAAGAAGCAGAAAAAGCAAGTGCCACCTCAGAGAAGAGCTCTGTCACCTCATCTGTTACCTTCTTCAAGAAAATAACGGCTCCCTGAGGGGCAGGCAAGGCTGAATGGGTTGTACCAGACTGCAAGGCATTTAGCTGCTGGCAATATTTATAATCAGTTTATACGCAGAAATATTTATAAACAGTAAATTTAGAGATTGACATGTTGCTAAAAGCTGTACTAACCATGTCACAGAGTACATTGCCCAGATTCTGCATCCCCTTCGGTGAGAACAGACGTAAAAGAAAGTGTTCTTCCTGAAAACTAATACTTGTCCACGCTTAGTATGAAGTCCCAGAAACATTAGCAGGAGGAACTCTCAAATTTTCCGAAAGCCATTAAATGAAAAATAATATGCATCTCTATCTTCTGAAACACCACCTTTCTCTTCCAACAGTTAATATGGAGCACGACAATTAATTCAAAGCTGTCAATTGCTTTTGCCATTGTTTTATTTCGCTCTGCCTGTCTGGGGAGAGCGGCGAGAGACAGGCATTGCGCGTGACGCGAACCCCTGAGGGCTCAGGGCCACCACGTCTGCATTTTGCTGCAGAGACATGCGGCAAGCAGATCTCCACTGGTTCAGCCTGTCTGCCGGTTGCCTCATCTACACTGACATCGCACGTAAGGTCACACAGGACCTGTAAGAGACTGGTGAGACTCTCCTGACCAGGTGGCAATTCAGGCAATCTCAGCCAGCACTCAACCTGCAAACAGCCCCAGGACACAGAGCAGCAAACAGAAACCACATTTTCTTACCCACCTACACACAGACCTACACACAGACTGTGGGGAAGAGTATAAAAACCATTTCTGTCCCGCTCTGTACTATAAATATTACTAATGCTACAAAAAGGCGGCTTTCTCCAAAAAACAGATGCTGTCATTTGTAAAGGACCTGCTGTGCACAGCAACAATTGGCAAAGTATTTTATTTCTATCCTTATCTAATTTGAGATGACACTGAAAATCCTACGTGGAACTGCAAACAAGTACAGATGCGTGTTCAGCTTCAGCATGTTTCGAGTCGTCTACCAAAACAGAGGAACCACTGGTGGGTTTATCTTATTCTTAATTGATTAATCACAGGCAAGGCTTCCATAAGCAGTGTGTGCCCCCAGCACATCATTAAGGATTATGTTCACAGATCTTGTGTTTAGACAGCACCGTGTTAAATCCCAGCAAATAATCTGGTCACCGAGATGCGCGTGGAGCCCTTTAGGAGCAAAGCTGCTAAAACAATTATATGATGACATGAGAAAGCAGTGGGTAAACTCCACATCTTGATTCTTCCCAGGGAGGAAAGCTTCACCAGAGCTTTCTCTTTATCTCCGATTTGTTTGAAGGAGAAAAGCCATTGCTACCATGCTTCCCCTATTCGAAATGTCAAACACTTTTGGCATAATTTTTCTTCTGAGGAGCTCAGAGCAATAAAGGAAAACACCAAGATCTCCACGCAGCAGACAGAACTGCAGCTCATCAATACCATTTCTTCACATGACAACTATCAGCAAACGGCTGTAGCGGCAGGGAGTTTCTCATGGCCCAGAAAGGCTGTTCTAAAGGTCCACAAAGTCCGTCACCTTTATTTAAATCTGTCAGTAACGCAGCTAGAAATAGATGTCCCTCCGCTGCCGCCGCTGCTGAGATTACACAAGTTAAACTAGTAGCAGGTAACAAGGGACTTCCTCAAAACTCTTTCATAAGCAGCTTTCTTGGCGCTTCATTACCATGACAGAGGGAAGTGAGAGTCTCAGAAACTCGGCTGACAGCACAGCAGACCTTTGCCTCAGGCAAAGCAGAATGAATTCCAGTCGTTCCCAAGTCAATGTAATTTCTAGCCCAGGGCTGTGTCTCATTACTCCTGCCCAAGCCAAGGTTGTTCGAACTTCAGTGTCAGTTGAGCAACAGACTTGTCTCCTGCTGGCGCTCCCCCGAGAGCGGGAGCCGAGGTTTTATTTAGCTGGAAATCTGGTCTCCTGCACAAGAGAAGTTTGGAAAGAGGAGAGAATGCTTCTGGAAAGTGGAGCATTACAAGCCAGATTTTACGAAATATGAGAGAGAAAGATTACGGTATCCAGGAAGAGGACCGAGTTACATCTACCAAGCAGCGCCGTCTGCTCAGCAGCAGCACAGATGAGTTCACAAAGTTCACCCTTAATAAGGACGATAGCTAGGTGGAGATGTAACTTTTTTCTGGATAACCTGGATAATTTCTGATTTGTCTGTGTCCTAAACAAGAAAACGGCAAGTTAATAATGCTGTATACGCCTTATTTTGTTTTCCTCTAAATTTAATCCAAGTTTTACACTGTCACAGAGACAGCTAAATAGCTTAGAAAAAGCTTTTGGCTCAGTGGAAAAAACAAACCTCATCAAGCACTAAGAGGAAAAACATCCCAGGCAGTAATAGGTGGCAGTTCTGTGTGCCTGACGTGTTTGCAGTTCTCTTCTCCAGGAAACAAATGGACAACCATCCTGCAGCCACGAGTCCCTTGTGGTCTGTGCAAAAAAACCCAAAACAAAGCAAAATGCCACCACAGCATGAGATTACTCTGCTGCCAGGACTGCAGCTCCAGGGGGAGCTGGGGGTGGCAGGTCGGAGCACCCATCATTCACGCCTGGGAGCAGTCCTGCGCAGGAGCTCACGGAGAAGAGAACTTGTCCTGTAGTTTGGGGGACCACATTTCTGACTCTGGAAAAGCCACCAAAATGAGCCTTAGAGAAAGGCTCATTCTAAAAGACAACATACATGTGGACAGAAGCACCTTTTGCTGTTTCAGGGGGATTTTTCTTATGTATTTTCTAATTTGTGCCCTCCCTCGGAGTTTCTATCCAAGATACGGGCCTTGTAGGAGCATTTTAAGGTTGACAGCAACAGCCTTGCGTTTCTTGACTCCAGTCTTGTGAACTTCCGAGTTACCCCATGAAAGCTCAGGGACTAATGAGCCACTTCAGCAGAAGCAGCACTTCAGACTGAAGAGTGACCCTGAACTGGGAACATTTCAACACAAAATACAAAAATGTTGGAGATGTTAAATCTTCGAGGGATGAGACTCAGGTGAAGAAGAAACTCCTAGAATTCTCACCGGTGTGTTGATTTGGGATTTATTTTGGAGGGAGCTTCACTTATATTGAAAGATCAAAATATTGCTCAAATGAGGGAGTTTGAAACAGGAACTGAATTACACGAAGACAGGGTCTGACTTTCTTTGCAGGTACCTGAAGAGGAATATTCTTCATTGCCTCAAGACCGTAGCTTCACAGCAACCCCTTTTTTCCAGCTCCAGGAGAGAAGCCAACTCCACTATGGAAGGGCGCACCACATGAACAACACACTCCCTCTGTCAAGACTTTTACAATTCCTATAGCTCTTCCATTACCTGGTCATCACCACCCCTGGTTTTGTCATTCATCCAAACTCCCTTGTATGCAGCCAACAGCCCGGGCATCTTTCTCCTAAATCACCACGCTTTTCTCTGGATGATTGGGAAAACAAAACAGGGCTGGCTGATGCTGCTTTGTTCTCAAATTCTGATTTCAAGGTGATTTGCGCTCCCTTCCTCCTTGGTTTGTGAGAGTGGGAGGGGACGCAAAAAGCTCTCTTCTTCTGTGTGCTCGGAGCCAAATAAGGAATTAACTTGCCTAGCACAGTATTTGCTCTGGAGTGTTCCGTACACTGTCATTGTCAGGGGGACAATCAATTTCATGGTTCTATAAAGCTGATTGAAACATGATTACACAGCAAGCCATGGGCTCCTTTTTTCTCAGACTCACCAACCGCCTGTGCTTCTTAGGAACAATTACTCCTGTAGGTGACTTCGGATTGCAGGCGGGATGGACATTAGTTTCAATCTTATCAGGAAGTTTCAGACATTTGGGGTACAAGACTAAAGTTAATTGCACCAAGTGTTACACAAAAGGAATAATTTGAAGGAAGTTATCTTCTAATGAACGGGAAAGAGTTAGTGAACAGGTTAGTGAACAATCCTTCTCCAGTGCCGGACTTCAGAACTAAAGAATATATTTTATGACCTGAAGACTGGGCCCATTTTCCACCTTAAAACTCAGTTTAAGCCAAGCAATTATTGCTACTTACATTGCTTCCCAGCTCACGAAATTTCATCCAGGAAATAGGAAGAAGCAAAGGCCTTTTAACTTTTCCATTCTTGTACTACTTCTTTTGAGAGAAGGTTAAGAGAGAGTTAAACAGCATTTCTGCAAGCTGTATTTAAGGCTGGCAACATGTGAAAGACTAAAAGCCCTGAAGAATAAAGTCCTTTAATTTAGTCACAGCGCAAGCACAGCATGGCTGGTAACAGCCATAGCGCAGCTCTAGGAATGAATGTGGAAGTTAATCTAGGGAGACCCCGTGAATAACAGAGGCCCCATTTGCTCCCTAGCCTATTTACTGAGAGTCACACAAACATGGAGTCATTTAATCCTGAGTACAAAACACAAAAAACACACATACAAGACGGGATATAACATGGTCCTACACCCAGCCTTTCTCTTGAACAGGAACAGGGATAGCAGGGCTGAGAAGTCTCATCTACTCTTCTTCTTGCTCAGACTCCTTCCTTCCTGTTCATATTTCCTTGGGACTTATTGCTTTTTGTTTTCTATAAATAAAACCAAGTTTAATGTCTATGAGAAAGGGAGGAAGAATGGAGTAGGTAACAAAGCAATTGGGAGTGCCTCAGTAATGTATTCAGGCTATTAAGGATTTCATTAGGTTTACTAAAAGGTCATTAATGATAAAATATCTTCTTTTATTTTACCTACTTTCTAAACATTATAGTCTATTCTGCCATTCAAGCTTGCACCCCACTGACATTAATTAGCATGCTATATATTAAGGAGAGTTTTTAATGAGCTGTTATTTCATATGATTTTATTGGAGAGCCTCATTGTTCAGTTTAATAGCAGAAAATGACAACTCTAGAAATTGCTTTGATAGGACTGCAACATTGAGGTGGTTATTCAATCTCCATACTTGTCCCTCAGTTCCTGATGCTGAAAGCACCGCTTAATCCGTCTCCGAGCTGGTTTGCCATGCTACGCTGGGCGCAGCGAAAGCTGTGGGCAACGAACAAAAACTCCAACCAACCCAACGGAGTACTAACGACATCACTGCCCCGCTTGCTTTACACCATAAAGGAACTGAAGCAAGAGCCACGTATGTATAAGATGGGCTTTGCCACATTTACAGATAAAATATCAGTCCTAGTCCTATCACTCCACTATCCAAATAGTATTCAAAATATTCCAAGTCAAGTGCCTGCCTCACCTGAAGACACTTTTCATGATTTTGGAATCAAGCGGTTGAATTAGAAACAAAGGGAAGAATGAGGAATGCAGTTGTTCTCCCTGTGCTAAAACCTAGCAGCTGCCAGCATCCTCCTGCGAGCTGTCCTGCCCCTGCTGCCAGCGGTACCACCCGGACCGCAGGGACAACAGAAACCAGGAAAAATCAGTAGCAAACAGGGAGGGCAAAAGGAGGATGCAAAAAGGGAGGCAAGGGACTCAAAGTGACAGAAGATTGGTAATGAGAGTAGGGCACGGGAAACCAAACCCATCCTGTCCACTGGATGGATCATAATTAAAGACTAAGTCTAATACACACGCACAAAAACCAGTAATAAGATTAATTTTGCAAAAGTAACCATAGTCCTGGAGTCTCTTCCTTTTGAAGGTGATGTGAAGGTGCCCTTGACTGGCTTTTCCTCTTCTACACAGTTCCTCAGTTGCACCAATTAACAGGACGAAGCCACCACTTCTGAATATTTCAATCCTATCTACTTGCTAAATGAAGCAACACTTAAGATGAAAAGGAAGTAACCATCTACGGAAGAAGTACAGACACGTATCTGTAGTTTGCATTCAACTTAGTTAACTATTACATTTTGGTAAGCAAAATATTGTACGATCTGAATATGGAATTGTTAAATGGCTTTATCTCTATTCCCATAACTGCACAGGTACGCTGGCACTTGAAAAGATTAGATGAAAGTAATGGAATTAAGAATCATCTGTTTTCCTGGATGAGCAATAAAGAGCATGTCTGAAAGAAGAAAGAGGAACAGACCAAAATTGTATTTTTTCTAGAAAAGAAAACAAAGCATTGGAAGGCAAAGAGAAGATGTTCACATATCTTCAAAAGGATTTTTTTAATTTGAACTTTGTTATAAGATGTAATAAGTTTTGAGGTTTGTGGGGTTTTTTTGTTCTTATCGCTTAGTTTGACTTAGAAAGAGCCCAACATGCACACTAAAATAATTCAGTCTCTTCCTTTACAAAAAAAATAATGTTTTGTTGTAGCCAAATACCTTTTCTCATTTGCATTGGATTTATATTGCTGCTAGTCTATAGGCTTCAAAAGAACAATAAAAAGGTAATCAAAGAAATTGTTGTGCTCAAGGGACCGTATTACACTTTTATTTCTGGAAAGCTTGATAAGCAATTCTTTTAAACAGTTGATTCATACTATTTATAACACCAGTATGCTATTTACCTGGAGGTTGCCATACATTTAAAAAAAACCCTGACATCTGAGTTTCTCAAAAAAACCCTTTCATTTTCATATCAAGATGTTACTGGATCTGGAAGTAAGACTTAAAAGAGCATCATTAACAAATGCTTCTGAGTTAAGTAGATCTTGGAAGTTACAGTGAGTGAGCAGCACTCAATTAAAAAACCTGTATTATTATTTGAAGAAGTTTGTTCAAGAGCTCTTTAAGGTGTTTATTCCAAAAAGTATCCCTAATTAGGAAATTATTTAAGCATGTCCTAAGTTTAAGGCTTTGTTCAACCAACCAGGACAGGATGGAGACAGTAAGGAGGACAGAGCAGGCTCTTTTCCCCAGGGTTTAGCACCCGCGGGAAGAGCCAGCCACATCTGGTGCTTCCTCCCAGCTGCTGCCCCTCCTTGCACAGCAGGAGCGCGGACAACCAGCACAGCCACTGTCCCAGAACGGACCCCACAGAGCAGAGCCCATTTCCTTTTATCACCCACATCAGCTTTAAATCAACACGGCTCCAACCAGCTTCAGTTCTGCCACGGCATTTTACGTTTCCAAATGTGAGAGGGGAAGGAAAGCCATCCTGTTCTACCAAAACACCAGCTCCATGTGTTGGCTTCTGTATTATTGTGCACAATATACAAATATATAAGATAATATACTAATATAATAACAACAATAATAGTAGTCTGTATTATTATGAAAATCAGGTTTTCCCTGCAGCATCAGAGAAGCCACCTTAAATGCCCTGCGTATGGCGGAGGAGTCGCTCAAGCCCATACCACAGTTCCAGGGCTGACAGGGAGCTTATAAGCTGAATTACTTTATTAAGCACCATGGAAGGGGGAAAAGTGCTCTCTGTGGGATTCTGCGGACTGAAAGAAAAGATATTTCCCATCACCTTGTGATCCTCAAATTTCGCTGGGAAGCTTGTCTCGCTAAGCCCTGCCTTGCCCCAGAAACAGAACGACGGGGTCTGCGGCTGACACGGCATCCCAACCTGCTAAGAAAGCGAGCAACACTCCAATTTATTGCCCTTCTCAATTGCTAAAAGAGAAGATAACAAATCAGTACCATTCTTTTTCCAAATTCTGGCCTGAATCCTGACTAAGCGGAGCCCAGAACATTGGCAGCGTCTAACCAACCTGTCCACCAAGCACTCAGTAAAATCTACAGTCAGCAACCATATAACAAACCATTGCTCTTCAGCCAGCCCAGCCCGCTTCCAGTGCAGGTCTGGGCAAAAAGCCGTTAACCACACAACTAATTTAGCTGGGTATAGATGCGCAGCTTTCCTTACGTGTAATCAAGAGCATTAAGCAGCCTGCTACAGAGCTCACAGAGATTCAAACTTAAACCAGATTATACATGGCCACACAGTTCCGTTGCGAGTTTAGACGATAAAAGAATTCTAATTCAACATGGTACAGATGCAGTAAAACACTTATTCTTCGTGTAATTGACTTTCATGGACTCTGGACAAACAATATACTGCAGCACAAGACACCGTATAAATCCAGTGTCAGAGAAAAACGGCATTAGTGCTGCAGATGAACAGAGAGTAATATCCAGTTGCGTGAAGACTGCATTGTCAAACGCCCTTACAGAACAGTGATAAAGCTAGGCCTGAATATACAACCCTTAACTGATCATTTCCTGGGTTTTCAGCACTTAGCAGCGTTGCCTTAATGTTCTCTTAATGTTCAGCTAAATGCAGCAGCCAGCTGTGCGTAGCATGGACTTCCTTCGGCGCGCACTTAGCCAGCTCAAGTCGGAAAGCGTCGTCCCAGGAGGATCCTGCATCCACAGAACACAATTGAGAAGCTGCAACACGATTGATTTTCATGGGAACATTCAAAGCCACTTCTCAGCAAAGGCAATTTCCGAGGATTGTCATCTTTCCTACTATTTCGACTGCAGAGCTTTATATAAATTGGCTGCAACAGTTTGTGGTTGTTGCTTTCCTTCTTGTGGGAGCCATTTTTCACTACTCTTAACCAAAAAAAGATTTTAAATAAACAAACAAGTGGCTAAACCAAGTTGAGTTCCCAACCCTTTCAGCTTTTCCCGGAAACCTTTTTTTTTTTTTTTTTTTTTTTTGCTATACCCTTTATCAGCGAAGATTTTATCCAAAAACGTCAGGTTTCATGAATAGCTTAAAAAACTGCTACAAATAGAAATGTGTGCATATCCGTGCAGAGGATAGCTATCACACAGATAATCATCCTTTGTGTTATAATAAGTATGCACTTTCAGGGGTCAAAGGCGGAAGAAATTTGTTTCCACCCTATCGTAAGCATCCCACAAATATTGACCTTATGAATGACCCTCTAAGAGGCAGTTTCCATGTAACGACCTCTCCTGCAGAGAAAAAGTGAGTGAAGTGATAGACAAGAAACGGCGTATTGGCAACTGGAGAGATGATGAAGGGCGAACTGCAATTTTACACGGCAACTACGAGGATCTGTAACCTCTGAAGTGCAATTTAAACTCAAATCCGCCGGGATTAGAGGAACTAGGCTCCAAGTATCCTATTAAAAAGCTGAAATTGTGTATGAAAGTCCCTTATATTATTATTCCTGGCATCTAAATAGAGATTTACAGCATTTCGGAAACAGTGACAGAAAACCAGCTAGTTAGAAGCTGCAAATGCATCCTTATTTTTCCCAAGACCCTCGTGCAACCCACACAGGACTTAAAAATCCTAAAGATGAGAAGATAAGCGATTACAAGGCTACACCTTACAATGCTTAAAAAGACAGCTTGCTGTTTGAACATTGCCTTTAGGCATGGCTCATCCAAAGGACTTCCACGGTCCAGAGAGTCAATTTTCCAGCCAAGGAGCTGAATATACTGTAGCCAACCTTTAAATGCTTCTAGGATTGTGACACCTTCTAACAACACCAGCCCCCAAGTAACAAATACTTTAGAAAGCAATGCTAGGTGGGGTGGGTTTTTTTTAATTCTTCTTCCTCTTTAAGGGCAAAACATTCTAAAAACTGACAATTCTGAGAAATAGATTACACACGAAAAATGTATTTACAAAGGTGAAAGGGAACATCACTTAGTGCACCCGTAAGCTTCCAGCTGCCCAAATGAACAGTGAAATGCAGATGTAAATAAGCTGTGTTTATTTACATTTTCAAGATTAAACGCGAGTTTGCACAAAATGTCTGCGTCCACACATGTATCCTGAAGCACTTCAATTTGGATTATGGAACAAATGCTTGAGACCTCCTCATATCATCTAAAAGCAGGAGAATTTCAGTGCCAAAGCTGGTCCATGACCTTAAATTAGATCACCTGTTCCTGCAGTCCAGTGACAGCATAGGTCTTTCTGCTGTCTGATGGTGGTTTGACTTAAGATACATACTTAAGTATGTACTTAAGACACATGCTTAAGATAAAAAAAAAAACATATATATAAAAAAATAATCTTTGTGCATGTCTTTTTACATAAAGGCTTTGAAGCTGAACTCCCACACGGTATAAGCACAATAAGCAGCATTTGATTATTAGGGATTTTAAAGCACAGCAGCTGGTAAAAAAAAAAAATAAATTCAACGAGTTGCGGTGTTTGCCGTCTGCCAGGAGACTGAAGAGGGGACAGGACTTATTACAATATTATTAGATTCTGCCACTCACGCTTTGCTGCAGGAGACAGCTGTAATAATAACGCCTTGTTCATGAATGTCACATGCAACAACATCTCTGTAGAGCCTTCTACCCAAACCAGTGTACCAGCAAAACCCATTATCGCTGTTTGGCTGTGTTTGTGAACGCAGACTGATCTACTGTCTCCTGTAATACCTACGCACCTCGAAGCTCCCTGGGGACCCAACTGCAGCCGGAGCTCTGGAGCCGTGTCTCTGCCGCACGCCGAACTTGCAAGAGCAGCCTGTGCATCTACCCAACGGCTTCCTTGACCGGACACATCAGCTTGACACCTCCTCGCTCCGCATACGCTCCTGAAACTGCTTTGCCATGGTCTCCTAACACCCCCAGAATGTCTGCACCATTGCTCGTGTTCTACACAGCTCACATCCCCATCTTTTCGTTATACTGATTAACTGACTTGCCGTTCCCGCAGCATTCCAAGTTGCCTTGAACGAGAGGTTTCCACTCCCTAGAAACAGACTGCAATTACCTACTGATTTGGGGATCTAGAAGGTTCCTTTGTTTCAAAATCCAGCTGTGGCTGTACCCGGCGGAACAATTACTTCTCCAACTGAACATGGGGGAGGTTAAACCAGTTTTAAATGCACGGATATTGCCACCTTTATTAAAAGGCCACAATAGCAGTTGGAAGGATAAATATCCATCAGAAAAGACTCACAATAAGCCAAAAAGATTCATTAAGTTTCGTCCTTTTTGTTTAGGCTCTTCAGAATTATTCAGTCATTACAAAATCAGGGATTCTGGCTGCCAAATGACTCGCTGAAGGTTGAGCTGCTGAATTTCAGCCCAGTTGGCACGTAAGCAGCGCGCGTGCAAACCGCAACAGCAATTTGTGCGATATGGAAGTCTGCCTGGCAGGGAACTGCAAGAATGATTAGGGATCCGAGAAGAAAATCTGTCCCAAGGAAAAGCAAGCGAGATGTAAGTAGAAGAGGCAGTGCGTTTATCTGGAGGCGTTTTAGAAGCTTACAACAAAATTTTTTTTACAGAACTAGAGAAAAAATAGTGTCCAGATACAATGAATCGGGTCTTGATGGTAACGGTAAGGAGGGAAGTATTACTTAGCAGAAGGAGGAAGGAGTTTATTTGCTTTTATTTAGGAGGGTTTGTGCCCAAGAAAGCTTGAGACTGTCACTTGTACAATACCTACTTGTGAATCAAGCCAGTTACTTCCACCTGTAATGCTGAACTTGACACCTCATTTGGTCAGCTCAAATTCACCAAGTGGTATTTCTTGATCTCTACTTTGCAGGGCGTTTTTCTTTAATAAACGTTGGTAGGTTCTTGGGTTTGTTTCTCCCTAATGACAGCGCCACAACTGCAGTGTTTCTCGAGAGCTGCCAGTTTGCGTTCCCATCCTCCCACCTCCCGGCTCCTCCTGGTGACAGAGCAGCGCCACCGGGCTGGGCTGCCGGAGCCGGGCTCCCTGCCGACACCTCATTAGAGCCGCGCTGCACAAGTTCAGAGTTTGACCTTTTTTATTCTGTTGTCCTTAAAGCCTTCTACCTGGATCGGTAGCGTACAATCACAGAATCACTCAGGTTGGAAGAGACCTTCAAGATCATCGAGTCCAACCATAAACCTATGCCAAAACCACCCCTAACCCATGTCCCTCAGCACCACGTCTGCCCGGCTTTTAAATACCTCCAGGGACGGCGACTCCACCACCTCCCTGGGCAGCCTGTTCCAATGCTTGAGAACCCTTTCGGGAAAGAAGTTTTTCCTAATATCCAACCTAAACCTCCCCTGGCACAACTTGAGGCCATTTCCTCTTGTCCTGTCGCTTGTTACTTGGGAGAAGAGACTGACCCCACCTGGCTACAACCTCCTGTCAGGGAGTTGTAGAGAGTGAGAAGGTCCCCCCTCAACCTTCTCTTCTCCAGGCTAAAAGGCTCTTCCCCTTTCCCGCAGGCCACGGGAAAGAACTGAAAACCTATCACAGACTAACTACTACCTTCCCTCACCCCCGCTTTAACCAACAGGTCAACTGAACTTCTGTTAAAGCAGTGTAAGGCCATGATGATTCTGAAAAATGGCTGAACCCTGTCTAAAACAACACTTTGGAGGTCATTATTACCGAGGAATTACTTTGCTGCTGGACACATGGCATGAAATCTTGAAATAACACTAGGGGAGACAAAGGTGCAGATTTGAGTAACTATAGTAGGCTAGGCATGAAACAAGCAACGCAAAAGATGCAACCACCTGGACAATACTGGATGTTTCTCAGTATTTTCAGGAAGAAACTTCAGTAGCTCGTAGCAGGAAGAGAAGTTTCTGTGCACATACCTGTAGTTATTTACTGAGCAATTTCAAAACCAGGATCTCCTGTTACTTGCACTCACATTTGCTGGTGATACGGATTTCAACAGCCTGACAAGCACCCTGAGAACGCTCTGGCCATCCCTCCAGGCTCTGTGTAACTGCTCATCTGTATTTTTCTCTCCAGCTGATGAACTTGTCTCAGGATGCCAGAGAGAACAGAAATGTTCTGTATGAATTTTCACATGTAAGAAGGGAGAGGAAAGGAAAGCATTTCCATTCATGACAACCTTCAGCACTCAGGGTCTCCTGGTGTTTTTACCACCTGGATTTTCATCCTTTTGGAGATGGGGGGGAGGAGGAAAAGGAGGAAGAGTTTGAGTTCACCTTGGCTTCTCTTTGGCTTCAGCTGCCAAATATGCATAGAGCCATTATCAGAAAAGAAAAATTTGTTTGTGCCTCCGCTGAGACGCGAGCCACGATATGACTCGAGGGGCAAAGGCGCTGTCATGATGCATCACTACCCTGGAGGCATTAAAGTATCTCTATGCAGCTGCTCAGCCAGAAAAGCGACTCAGATTGCTGAAGCCCCTTCAGTGAGCGGAGCCCAAGGCAGTATTTTAGTAGGAAACTGCCTCTTTAAAAATTAAAAGGAATTATTTTTGCATCATTTAGCTTGGATTATTTTAAATGTGTTCCATTATAGGTCACCTGTATTGCCAATGAAATCATGAATTTGCAGCTGATTCTATTCAGATTAATTGCTTAAAAACACAAACAGCTTTGTTGCACAGTTCCTTACACAGACACAGCATAGCCCTGTTAAAACCTTCAAAAAACATGAAATGACAAGAGTTAGTTCTACTCTAGTACAGACAGGTGGTATGAAAGTGCATAGATTTCCACAAGCATCTCAACAGTGACCAACAAAAAATGCTTTACTCTTTTCCATTTGCCCATCACTGTGTTAGAGGTAGCCAGTGTTAGCAAGGAGATCTAGGAGTGACACGTTACAAGACATGATGTTCCAAATTCAGAAGCTGGATGGGAAGAGGAACGGAGCAGAACCTCCTTGGCGATGGCAGAGCTGCTTCTCACACCCATGCCTTTTCCAATATAAGTTTGTACGTGCTCCCAGCATAAAAGAGAAAGCAAAAAAGTCGTTCTTGCCCCTCCATATCTGAAAATGTTGCACGAGCCCACAGCGGGGATCTTTACATCATCATAAAGACAAAATTTTTTTCCGCTTTTTCTAATCGTACTGTGGTAAATGCTGAACCTACAAACTAACATGCTCAGCCAGCAGTGGTACACTGCTTTCTGCTATTTAATAAAAGTGCCTTTACCTTTTCTCTTGTAGGACTGTGTCTCATTTCACACTGTCCTCTGAAGCAGTCCTCCTTTTTATTCCTTTTCTGCATGTTTGGGCGTACCTGACGTTATGGATGCAGTCTCACCAGAAGCATGTGACAGCAGTAACGCTTCCTTACTTTAACAAGAAACATCTCCTCCGATACACTAGAATCACATTTTATTTTAATTGTTTTTTCCATCCAGCATAGGACGGTCAGTGATCATCCTATAACCTGCCGGATATTTTGTTTGGTGGCGGGGAAAGTGGTTGGGCTAGACAGACATGTCATTGAAAGATTCAATAAGAACACTATAAGGTAAGACTTAATGGCTATATTCTGCCAAGATTGCCAAGAAGCCTTATGGCTACTGGAAAGGCAGAGATGAATTGGTTGCAGTATTTAGGTATAAAATCTAAGAAAAATTTACCTCAAGGAAAAAAAAAACCGGAAACAGACCTTGGATTCTACCTTGGAGATACCGCAGAAGAAAAGAGCAGGAATTCAACATCCAAGACATGGAGGGAATATAAGGCTCTCATTTTGATACAGACATTGGTAGAGAAACCTCTTCTCTTTTTTTGAACTGGAAAACTTTTTCCAGTGACAGCAGCAAACTATCTTGAAGATTCTTATCTATTTTTAGCACCTGCTGACATCTCTCAGAGCTCAGGATTGGCTTAAACACATATGAAGAGGGCCCTGTGGCATGTATTCCTTGACAACAATCTGTTCTCCTCACCTCATAGAGTGTAATGATGCCATTTGTCTCATTTGGAGGCTTCCACTGAACATAGATCTTCTCTTCAAAAGGTCCTCCCTGGATGGATTCCAAGGGAACGGGTCCAGGAACTACAGGAGAGAAAAAAAAAAACCCCACCAAAAAATTGTGTTAGAAGCTACTACCGGCTCCAGCTGCACACACATCAGAAGACACCAAGAGGCCACCAGACAGGAAGTTCAGAGTTGAAAATAAAAACCATAAAGATAATATAATTTTTAAAAAAACCTCACGGAATTGCCATTACCAGCATGCTATCAGTATGAAAGGCCTAATCTCAACCTTTAGTTCAAATAAGAATACCTTAATCTAACCACTAAGTGATAAGATCAGAATTCATGAAAACATGAAGCTAATTTCAGTACGTCCTCATTCCAGTACAGCACAGCAGAAGTAGGGAATTTAATTTGTCCTTGTCCACCCACACAACACCAAAGCTCTATCCACCTAAACAGCCAGATTGCACCTTGGCATAAAGATGCTACTGGGCTGCACACCTTTATCAATACCAAAGACTGATTTCCTTAGGAAAGTAACAATGTAAGATTTATATTCCATTATAGCTACGAGGCCAACTAAAAAAAAAAAAATCCACCTACTCAAGCAAAATTTTAATGCTGTGAAGGACAACTAACTAAATGCACTCCCAAGCCTGTTTGATAAAAACCCTGTTCATTTTTCTGAAAGATCTGCCATCCTCTTACATCCCCCCATATGATATATTGGGCTGCTAGAGCCGCTTTCAGCTGAGGGAAACTTAGACAGCAACTCCTTACAGCTCTGGCAGAGGAAGAATGCTTCTTTTTTAACACATTAGATGGAACGGAGGCTTGTAGTCTATGAGAATGCATGGTCCAGAATAGCTCAGGTAAGATAACACCACTTTAAAGCCTTCCATCAGTGCTTCCAGAAAGTAATTCTTTTGTATCAAGAATGGAAGAGTTATCACCAAATGAATTTAGCTTTTGAGATGTATACAAAACGCTACGTCCAGAAGACCAGCATTAAGAAAAGCTACACTTGGGAAAGGAAGACATTATACTTCTTTTTGGGGCAGTGGTGTGATGGCACAAGAAAAAAAAATCAACAAATGCGAGGATTAAATTTGCCCATATGATAAAGGAAGCTGCTCTGTGGGTCCCGGGTAGTTGAGAACACGACTTCTATAGACCTAAACCTACCACTGTTCGGTAACAGCTTAGACGGGTGTTTGCCATTTCCAAGCACTTCAGGGAGCCTTGCCCTTTCAACAACATGGCTGTGCAATGGAAATTTACACCTACAAATCCTTCTTGTGTAACACACACATGGTACAGAGAAGCTATTTAAAAGCCTGATGGGACGGAGGGTCACGTTGTTGTTTACACCTTGAAAATACTAGTCTTCCCTCAAAAAACAAGCAAGCAAACCAACCCAACTCAACTTACCGTCTTCCTCAGTCTGCACAACTAACTCCTCGCTTTCCATTTTGCCCTCCGGGTTAGAGAGGGCCAACCTCAGCCTGATGGTCATGAAGGGCCGAAGACCTCGCAAGGTGTAATGGGAAGAAGTTTGGATGAGTTCCTCTGCCTCAAATTTCTGCTGGTTAAACACATACTGGTACTGGACTGTGAGATTGTAGCTGTGGCAGCGGGTCACCGCGTAACCAAAGGGCTCCCACTGCAACGTCAGCTGCCGGGAGCGAATATCAACAACTTCTACATTCTGCGGCCCATGGACAGGATCTGTGGAGCAAGCAAAGGAAAAAATAAAAATAGTCTGACATTAAAAAGAAGTCAGTCATCCATTACTATGCCTCCTTCCCTATCACCAGAGTATATAAGTACATTCTTGTCTTTACAAATGAATGTCAGCTCCACCAATGTATTCTGGCTTCTGAGTTTTCCCTGACAATCCCCCGTCACAGGGCCCTGAACAGTGGTCATGCTCCTGATTCCTGTCATTGAGTCCAGCAAGGGTAGTGGTATTCCCATTACTTAAGTAGTGTGAAAGTCATGCTTTCTTCATTCTTAAAAAAAAGAGAAAAAAGAGAAAGAAAGAGAAAAAAGAAAAAAAAAAGAAAAAAAAGAAAAGAGGAAAGAGGGAAAAGAGAAAAAAGAGAAAAAAGAAAGAGAAAAAAGAGAAAAGAAAAAACAAGAAAACAAAAAGAGAGTAGCTGATGGATACTTGATGCTTCAAGTACCTTGATGAGTCAAGCCCTAATTGATGCAAATACATCTCCTGCCAGAGAAGGAACGATGGCAGCTTTCCATTTAACTATATATAAGTAGCCCCTACACTCTCCTGCTGATCCTAAACCCGTTCTGCTCCCAGACTAAAGCACGGGAGTGTAAGAATGAAGATGAAGAGCCTACCTGTTGGACTCCCAACAATCCTAGTACTACCACCCCCTTAATTTTTCAAACTCTGAACGTTTTGGCATGGGGCACACCAGCAGATCATGCCACTCCTTCAGCGAGTTTGCCGAGTCATCTCAACCTCACTGCAATAAAACTTTTATTTCAGATCATATCAACACCTTGGCCCCACCAAAGTTTCATTGCTCTTTATTATTCTTTCTACATTAGCTGAGTGAGGTACAGTTTGAATATTCATGTGTAGGAATCATTTTCACCTGCCGTTCCTTAATTCATTTTTAACAGCATAACTCAAATGCTCTGACTACAGTCTCTGCCCTTTATATAAAATATAAATGCACGCACTGCTAGACATGCAGATATAAAGAATGAAGGATGAGTGAGTAAAATCAGTGTTTGAGATATGTCAGGTGGTAATAATACTACACGTCAGGGTTTGTTTATCTGACATTTCTTCAACTTGTGTAGCTCGTTTGCTTTTTTGCTTAATATATAGCTAAGCAAGGTAATTAGAAAATACATAATTTCACATAAAGTTTCTTGATTTATAGCACAATTTAGTGTTTCGCCCACTTCTCATGTTCTCTCACGATTTTAACCTACAAAAGGAACAGAACATTTTCATGGAAACAAGTCACAAGGACTCCTGAATACTAGTTACACTTCTTTGAAAGATAATTAAAGTGGAGAAAAAGCCTTCTCGTAATTCTTGAAAGCAAAGCACGCACCAGACACGCTGACTTCAATCTACTAATGCATAAGAAGAAAAAACACACTGTAACAACCAGCGTATTCCGCGTTACTTCTAAAAAACCCCTAGTGACTGGCAATGGGAAAACAGCTACTTCTGAATCCTTCTGTAGATACACACACACGCAGACACTTTTGGAATATGATGGATATTAAAGGACCATGGGTCTAAAGCTAGCAATTGGTTTAGGATTCTATATAAGTCATCCAGAAAACTCCTCTTAAATGACGCTCTCTAGTACTACGCGTGTCAAAAAAAATAAATTTGAGAGTTTGTATGCATAAAAATACACATATATACTTAGCATTAGGTGATAATCATTCCTTTACTGTAAACCCATGAAAGTAACATTTCTGTAGGTGAACTGTATAGATAAATAAGGTGAACCAAAGAATGGTTCTGTGAAATCTTTCAGCCTCTGAAACTGTAAAGGTAAGTGCAAGCCTTGTTCCAAGATGCGTCGAAAAGAAAGAAACCCAAAAGCAGATAGTTTCCTCTGGAATTCTCCGCTACACTAAGTAATCAACTCCAGACCCCAACCCAGAACGTGCCTCAGACACAGCAAAAACGTTTCATAGCAAGACAACGATGCAGCTGAAGATGGCAATTACCCTCTGTGTTAATGTTACAGTGTATTTTTTTTTCCAATTACAGTTATTTTCTTTAAGTCAGTCATGTTATGGAATGAATGGGTAATTAGAGGGTTCTTGATTTATTGGTGTCAGATGTGCTGACTTTACCAGTGGGTAAGGAATGACTCTGATTTAGCATCATCTCACCAAGTCGTGTGTCCAAACCTTGGACCACGGAAGATTACATGCAGTTTTTAGCTTGCTTTCTCATTTTCTTCACATTTACCCTTTCCTTTCTTACCCAAGAATTACAAGTCTCAGGAGCTGCCTTGTATCAACCGGTTTGACTCAAAATTTTACTGCAAATGCTCTAAGATACACCCTGAGGCCTTTCTTTAGTTTTTCAACACAATCTTTTCAATAGAGTAACCAACCTATTAACAGATTACATGGAGTTACGAAGTGAGAAACTAAAATACAGGTTCCAAACATAGTCCAGACCCCACTGCACCACCACAGAACGTACCACATTCTCCCAAGGACTATCTGTTCTCAGGCCGATAATCCTAAAATGCGAGATTTTTCAGTGAAAAAACAAGATCACAATGCTCTAGTTCATAGTGAACGCAGGGACAGAGACTTGATATCTAATGGCCTCCTAGATTTTTGAGCAAAGGGGGAATAAATAAGTAAAAACTACTGAAAACTTCAGGACCAGAGAGGAAGAAACCAAACTGTAATTAAATCAACAAATAGAAGCTGGACCTGGAAACCTTTATATTCTCTCTGGCTCCCTCTCTCAGTTACTATCTCCTTTTTCTGATAGCTGGAACTATGTAATTTTGAAAATGTCCTCCTGCTCCCACACCTTTTCCTCTGCAGCATAAGCCATGGAAACTCATTGTCAAAGACGAGATTTTTGTACTGTTGTTTTTAAAGGACGGTGGTCCTACCACCTTCTCCATTTAATTCCATCCACATTTTAGCTTTGTAAGTATACAATCTCAAAAGGGTTGTAGTACCTATTGCTGGGACTTTGCTGTCTGCTAACATCACCTGTTTTTCATTATGTTGTAAGGACTTTTTTCCCCCCAAAAGAAACAAGAAAACTAAAAATGTTTATAATTAATCTACAATCTTCTAGTAGTGGTGAATATTTGAACCTGGATAAATTGCTCCATTTTTGTATCCCTGGAATTATAGCTTCCAAATAATGCAAGAAAAAACCCGAACATTATTAACCTTGCATTTGGCTAGTGTAAGAAAATCTGCTAATATGTATCTCGACTTCAGCTGTACAAAAATACCTACCACAGCAAGACAGAAGCAGATGGGCCCAATGTGAATACTTGGAGATCAGCTACAAGATGACATTGGTGTAACCTGCATTCACCAAAGCAAAATTCTCTAAGTCTTCTGAGTTGGAAAAAAATGAAGGAAATTCTTAAGAGGCAGGAGCAATGAAACAGCTGCCACCCATCTATTAAAACCAGTCTTGAACCCATGCAAAGGAAATTGCAGTCTCTGGGACTTCACTGTGCAAATGCCATATTTTTACTTCAGCCTGGTTAAACTATTAATTACATTTTGAAAGTTCACATCAAAATCAAGGACTGAACAGTATTTTTTAATGCTACAACTCCCACCGATGCTTCGATACCTATCATTACTCCGCTCGGCTGCTGCAAACACTCAGCAAGCCAAGAAGCTTTCTGAAGTACTCCTGATGGACAAGTGGCCCAAATGGAAACAAGCTCTCCCCAGTGATCCTTCAGCTGTGTGGCCAGTCATTTTTGACCCAACAGTGACCTGCAATGTTCACAGATTCCATTTTCTGCTTTCACAACTGTAAAGAAAAGTTGAATTTTATGGCTGGTTTTGCTCTTTCCTCACTGAAAGTTACAGATCTTGTTTTGTCCACTGTAGTCGTCTTGCTCAAGGTGAGGTGTAGGAAGGCAAACGTTGATTTAGATTATTAATAACAATTGTCTCTGCTTTATACCCCTCCATCAGGAGAAGAACAGAGAAGAAAGGGAAGCAACGGTGAAACCCCGGGTTTGAACATGAAGCTCAAGTTGAGCAGTGAAGTTAAATGGAGACAATCAGCTGTTGCCCCCAGGTTAACTACCTGCTGCAGGAGCCTAATTGCAAGAAATTGTTGCTGTCAGGAGAGACGTGACATTGAGCAGAAGATGTCCGTACTTGTCTGCGGCCCCATGCCCATGTCTCCTGACCCTATGGAGAGCAGGAGGCAGAGTTTATTAGCGGTGCAGGTGTCCACTGATTAAATTCTGTTTCTCAGCAGTAGGTTACAGAGACCGAGAATGCACAAAGGGAAGAAAAATGACCGTGACAGGTACAGCAGCTTTCCGGGAGTCCTGAACTGATGTTTTCAGATAAAGGAGGAGAAGGAAAATGGGTGAGCATCTGATTCCTGCCTTCCCCTCAACACACCCACACCTGAGCTCATGGGCCAGTCACACCAGCCAGAGCAGGCCAACTCACATCCGGGTGCCCCAGTAAAACCCCCATCCCTTCCTCCTAGACTGGGAGGAGACAAGGAGAAGACTGAGTCCACTGGTAGTTGATAGGAAGACCAAGCCTCGTGTTCTCCCAACTGCCGGCATGGTACAACTTCTCTCTGTAGCCCAGAAAATATTTACATTCACTTTAATTTACAAAACATAAATTTGGTAGTATCACAGAACGGTTGAGGATTCATAGAATATTTTGCTTTCACAATAAAAACTGAGCCAGCGGCCGCTTTTCACGCAACAGCAACAAAACTGCTAATGACAGTGAAGCAGCAGTTAGGCTGTTTCCTGTGTTTTTTTCAAAGACATTGTTCTCGTTCTACAGATGGAAAACCAAACGCTAATTTGTCTGACAATGCTTTTACCCCAGGTATTAGATTAGAACTGAACCCTTCTCTATCTCGCCTTTATTCCCTACTCCTCCTCTTCCTCCCTAAATTTCCACAGGATGAAAGAAGTCTAGGGAAACTCACCCACTATCAAAAAACGTAGCAAGATACCCAGAGCAAAGGAATCCAAAATGGCTTGCCTTAAATGTACAACTTTGGGTTTGTGACGGTTCAGGGTAAAACAACCGACCCCACAGCGCGTGCTGTGCAACTCTTCCCAAGAGATTCCGACAGATGAGGTGTTCTATATGCACCTTCCCTATCAATGTCCTACACATGGACGTTTCAGAATGATGGACAACCCTGTCCATCCCTGAAGTGCAGCATGTCTTTCTGTGACAGCGTTCCTTTGCTGAGCGTCACAACTCACCCAGCCGCTGCCCATCATATTTCAATGCCTATATATAAATGCCTATTCAGACACGACAGATAAAAACACTGATTAAACAGAGTTCACCAAGTCTTTCAATACTGTTGAAAGCGCTTTGGCTTTGCCCTTTGCTGTAGAAAGAACATCTCCCTAATATTTGGATCTAATTTTTACTTTTTTAAATAGAGTTTGGATACCATCACTGGTCCAAAGACAGCGCAGACAAAGCTGAAAGCAGGCAATTCTACAGAAAGGCGTGTTCCGAGAGAAGACTTGCAACAGAGGAAAGAGTAAAAAGGAGTGAGACTGCTGCTATAAAATCACCACAGAACAACCAACCTGTTTGTTGAGACACCTACAATCAACTGAAGCCCAAGTCATACACGACAGAAAAGGTGCCATTATGGCTGATGAACTGAAATAGGCTATTAGCATTCTCCGAGCAGTGAAGGAGGAGCAGCCCTGCCACACAGATGAATCTATTATAAAAGAAAGACGAAATAAAGTTAGATAATGGGGTATGCGCTTCGATAAGCCAGGGACTGAGCTCTCTCAACAGTTAATACCATCATTCTACTTCAGTTCACAGCACATTTACTTCATTTTTTGATTGATCCAGTTTTGTTTTGATATATTACAAAACCCATTAAACGTCCTCCGACCTCATAGTTTAACCTTGTTAGCCAAACCAACCAACCTAAACAAACAAAACCCACAAAACCCACCAAAAAGCCAAAAAAACCCCACCTAAAAAGCCCCCAAAATCAACACAAATGCCTTTAAACTGAGCCCAGATCCACCCAATGCTTGGGAAGCTCAGCAGACTGTTCAATTCGTTACCAAACAAGCCTGTCACACTCATGGACTATAAGTCCAGGTGCCCAAAAGGGGACGGGAAAGCCAAGCCAAGATGCCGGAGAGCGGGACCACAACCGGCAGCACAGACAGTGCCCGGTGCCCGCCGCTGCGCTGCCTACCTCTGCCTGCTCCCGCTGGCAGCCAGAGCCCAGCTGCCAAACCCTCACTTGTAAACAACTTCAAGATAATTAAGCACTACTTAAAAAAAAAAAAAGTTTATTAGCATCTGTTTAAATGGATTTTTTTTCATTATATTACGAAATGGTAAAATGAAAGCTTTCTTTCTCTTATACCTAAAACTATTGTTCCCTAACAAACTTAAAAATAATAATTTAAAACAACAATAAAGGGTAATTACTGGTTTTATTAAAAACATCTATCACAGATACACATAGCAATGGTATTCCATGTCTGGGAACAAAACGTACATTATTGAGCATTTTGATGATTAAATACAAAAGCGTAATTAAATATGCTAATGAAAGTGAGATTACAAAAGAGGTAAACCACTTGTTTTTTTTGTCAATAGTAAAATGTGTGGTTTTCAAAAATTTGTTTTATTACGCATAAATAAAACATTTATTTTTATTATTTATTTTACTATCACGCATGCGTATTTATTTTTATTACCTCTTCCCCTGTGTACTTCTGCTGTTATCTTCAAATGGAATAAGCAGAAGAGATTAGACTAAACTATAAGCTAGTTCCTGACAAAACATAAATTATCTCCATAAAAATAAGGTAATCAAAACAGTAGGTAAAAGAGAGGCTTCTTCTACACAGTCATGGGTCCGTTGAATTATTCCGAGCAACAGCGGAAAGCACTGCTCTTGCAGGTAGGCTTTCCCTCATCTGTAACTGTGGCTTCCTCTTCTGGCTGTGCAGTTGGCAAGATAAATTCTCTGTTCTTTTGGAAACTTGTCTTTCAAAAATAAAAATTAAAAAAAGAAAAAATTTGAATTTCCAGTTTAACTTCCAGATGTAGCAGAAGCAGCGATCAGTTGACGAAGCACTGGCTTTGAGGGCGCTATTGAAATATCCTCATTCCCCTAAACCACTTCAGGCTTGTCCATTTTTCCTCAAGAGTCAGGAGCAGCGGGGACTCCCTTTATCACCAGCGACTGTGAAAGGAGAAATCTCCTTGGGGAGATCCCCCAGTGTGATGGAGACTAGCTGATTCCTCATACCTGAAGGCATCTAAGGGGATTTTCTCTCTACAGCGTGCCATACTGGCAGAGGAAAAAAAAAAAACAACCCACAAAAAAACCCAACAACATTTTCAATTGCTAAGAATACTAAGATCTCATAATTACTTAAAGTAGAGTATGTCGCAATCATAATAATAAGGTTAGGGGAGTCCTCAGGAGTGGGTAGTTGGAAATTCAGCTAGCACAAAAGAAGATGGAGACTGGAACTCTATGCCAACTGGTTTCTCTTCCCAGTTATTCCCTTAACTAGACCAAGAGGCTTTCAAATTCCTGCAGCTGAGCACTGGTTGCAATGTATTCCAGAAACACATTTTCAGAAAGGGTCTAGATACAATTTATGACCAGTTGTTTAATTCTAATTTCATGCTCGTGTCTTCCTTCCACTGGGGTGTTGAAGTCAGCAATGCCACTAATGCCACGGCTAGTTAGCTATTATGAGAATGTACACATTCAAACAAATGCTCATTTCTGAATGCTATAGACACTATTCGGGACAGCGGAGGACGGGGGAAAAAAGTTTGTGCTGAACAATATCAATACACTGCATTTATCCCAATAATTACCCTTTTCCTAGAACACGGTTGCCCTTTTGACTCAAACAGAAACAAAGCAGATTAAATTTATGCCAGAGAAAAGTACGAGGAGAGCAGGGTGTGAGGTGCAGAACCAACACTTCTTTAAGACCGTTTTTATCTGATCGGCATGCCACTAAGGAAATACTCTTAACGGATTTCAATACAAGCATGATGTATGAGAAAATACAGATAAACCAGTCCTTCAGGAACAACGTCAAGCCTATAAAGAGCGCGGAGCCTCTAACACCGCTAGGACTCTTCGTGTAATCTGAATATACAGGCCATAGTGTCAGGATTACAGCACCCTTGCTAACACCCCATGACACATATTTTTAAAAGTCTCATTGAAATTCAAGTCTGTCTTCTAGCCCAAGCATACCTTTTTGAACTCAGCAACCTGGGTTTTTTTCTTTTTTTTTCTTTTTTTTTTTTAAATGCAACAGAATTAATTGACTGCTCAGAAAATGACTCAATTCTAAATGATTCCAAATCGCTCCCAATCCCAGTACATGGCACCACTGTACTACTGCAGGTTCCTACAATCAGACATACTTGGGGTTTGTTCTGTTTCACGCGCCGCGCTGCAGGAGGCACGGATCTGCACTAGCCTGTGAGAGGTACTACTCCTACAGGAAGGTGAAGGAGTTGGTGGAGTCTCCAATGGGCTCACAGTAGAGCTGATTTTATCCAGGAAAACGCCTCAGGGAAACTTCAGATGGCTTGCTTCATAAACTTCGAGGAACTTCTGGTTGCCCCCAACCCACAAACCAACCCCCAGGAAGTAGGACCGTTCACCAGAGTACCAAATTATTGACGTTCTCTTTTGCTCAATGCTATCCTTGTACCAGAAAGCTGCAGCTTCCCATTCCCTAATCCCAATTTGCCGTGCAGGCTTGGATACAGCCTTTAAACCACTTCTCAGCTCATTTGCATAGCAAAGCAAGTGATTAGCAGCCAGCTACAGTTTTACAAGAGTATTAGCACAATTTAATTAATAGTCACGGAAGTCACTCACAAGGGCCACCACTGCATGAAGTTGTACATATGCTCACACACACACACATCCTCCCTCCAGCCAGCCCATTCCACCTACGGAACATGTACAGCTCCCTCCGGGAATCAAACCAGAGTCTGCCACGAGGAAACTTTCTGCAGTCTTCACAGAGGAAAAAGATGAAGGACATCATAAAGACCATGCAAAACGTGCTGGTGTTCAGTTTTTAAGCTTCCCTACAAAGTCCTACACCGAGACGGTTATCTTGGAACTAAAAAACAGCCTTGGCTTTAACGAGCACAGGAAGGTCAACGCTAACGGACCTAAAGGTACGGGCATAACTCTGGATTGTCTGTGGGACAGAAAATGGTCATGTCTTCATTTACAGGCACATGGAAACGTAGAGGTAGACTTACAGCTCTGCTTACTTTCTTCATCTCTCACAGGTAGCAGCAGTGAACTGGTCTTCCACTAGCTAGGAAATGGATTCACCGTGGCCAAAGAGCCGTGTGTCGCCACAACCAAGAACCCTGACGCAAACCCAAGACGGCCCATGGAAGCCCTTGGGCTGTCCATCTGCTTGCACATGGATGGCAGCTGAAGGGAAGATGGACTGCAAAGACCCTGGTTCTGGGAGCGCATTGCCCTCATCCTCAGGTTCTCCAACGCAAGACAGTGAAACAATAGTTTACAGCACTACTTAAAATTACAGTGCTAATGAGCAAGTTAGTTAGTCATGCCCTAAAAGTTAGGGAAAGGCTCATTTGTCCACATCAAGATCTTTAGAATGTTTTTTTTCCTTTCCCTGGGTGAATTAAGTCTCTTGCACTGGCCGTTTGTTACCGCATATAAAAACCAAAGAAGTGAAGTGTAAAAAAACCAGCGTGTTTTGTCTTCGGCAACTATGGCTTGATTCTTTGCTGCCGTGGCTTTAACAACAAGGCTAGAAGGAAGTAGATGAGCATTCATGTGTGAAAAAAAGCCTATGTTTTTAACAGAATTAGGCAGCTGAGCTCATTTCCACCCCATTAGGATCACTCTATGAGACAGTGCTGCCAATGAAAGCGCAAGAGATTAGTTTTCCCCTCACTAGCTTAAGCAATGCTCTGGGCGCCAAATACAGATCACGACACTTTTCAGGGATATTGCAAAGCTCGTGCAGGGAACTGATCCAGATCCTGCCTTTCAATTTCTCAGCCAAGCCATTTCCACACAAATGCACCACTGTGCCCTGAAAGAGTTTATTTTGAAACGGGAAGAGGAGAAAGCAGGTAGATGCTTATTGGAAATCCATTTGCTGAAAGTGTGTTAAGGAAAGAGAAGAGTGTCTAAGAAAAGATCTGTTAGTATGTCACTGAAACATTCCGATGACAATGGCCACAGCTTGGCACCACACATCTGCAAGTCGTAACGGCATTTATGGCAAGACACACTTTTTGTTCCTTTAATACACCGTTCAATTTTTACAAAGAAAATACTGTGTTCCTAACTTCATTTCCCTCTAATATTCCTACCTAGAACTAGTGTCGAAAAAGTCAGTTTGATGGTTAGTTGTCCTCCAGCTATTAATGATTTCCTTTTGTTCAGAGCAGAGGGCAAGAAAGAAGGGCAGAGAAAAAATAGTTACTGCTTTGCTATTAAAGCAACAGTATTCCTAATAGAGATGTGTTAGCATTTGCTCCCTGGATGGTTATAATTTAACTCAAGAAGCAGAAGATTAGAAACGTCAGGGATCGCCAACTGGCATCCATTCAGCTCTACTCTCTCAAGACTTACAGATACAACCACACTTTCTCTTCCCTCTTAATCTTGAGAAAATTTCCTATGAAACTTAAAATCCAAGGCCATTACAGCTACAATGTGAAGCAACCAAGTGTTGGGTCCAGTTAGAATTAAGGCTGCATGGACAATGTGAATTTTGTGCGATTTGTGCCTGTGCACTCTGCGCCCGAGGACTTCCAGAGATTTTTAAGTGTCTACAGTATCAGGGGACTCCAAAAGAGCTCATCTAACGCCTTCAGTATCCTGGTGTCTTAGGGCAGCCCAAGCCTCCCTTTAAGGGTAAAAACACACGTTCAGGCCTGACCATCACAGTAGCCAAGCATCTTTTTGCCTCTTGCCTCCAGGCTACTAAATTGATATAGTATTTTTGCCCACAGGAGCACTGCCTCTTTAGCTCAGGGTAAAACAGACTCAAGTGGCAGCAGGGCCTGCCCATTTGTGAGCTAACAGCTTCACTAGCAGACGGCAGAAGACTGCAGCCATCCATGTCTTCAGCTGTGCCAGTGGGTAGCAAAAGAATCACAAGACTTAACTTTGGTTACGGTTGAGAACGTTTGCTACTGACCGCCTTTCGTCTACTCCTTCACTCTTCCTCCACACCCTCCACACTATCACTGTGTCTTCTGCCTCAGCCCAGTCTTTTCTCCACTCCAGCACTCACTCCATTCTCAAAGTCCTCAACTACGTCTGCTCCTAAGACTTCTTATTCCAGTTTGAGTCGCCAGCCCACCCCAATCCACCCTCCTTCAGAGACTGCAGTTCCTCACCAGACTGGGTTCCTCATCCCTGTCAGCCACTGGGTCTCAGTCTCAGACCTTGCTCCTATGTTCCTCTTTCCTCCCTCAAAAACACCCCATGTCCCTCTCCTGCTCTTCATGCCCAGCTGCCCTACACAATCATCTTTCCCAACTTCTCCTAAACCCACTTCCCCGTTTCCCTTCTGCCAACACACCTCATCAGCTCTAAGTTCAAGTCCAGCACATTTCTCCTCCAGACTGACTGAGCACAGCAGGGAAAGTATTTTTGCAACAGGATTAAGGATCCTTCCACTACTAATACTGGATTTAACCTTGGACAGGACAAGAGCAACTGAAGTCTTTTGAAAATTTAGCTATTACCGTCTGTGAACTTTCTACTGTGTACACAAGGACTACAATTTTTACATTTCACCTAATTCAATCACACAGACAGACTGTGGTTGGGTTTTCATGTTGACAGGAAGGGGGAAAAAAAATGAAAATAAAAAAAAAACCCGACAAGTCCTCAAAAATCCACCACACTCCAGAGGGAAAGGGTGGCCTTAGAGATACATCACTTGCTTCCTCCAGAAGATGTAGGCTTAAGCTTAAAAATTGAATAAGCATGAGCTAAACCTATGCTCCCTTTGTCTCCCTTCCTGGAATTGGCTGAAGACTTCCAAAGCATTCAGCATTCTGGGGGGTTGCTTACCTTTCAGATTTTCAGCCATAATGACAAAGTTTGACAGGCCCTGAAGAGATGGTCCTTACCTAGGACCACAGAAAGCTTCAGGCAACAGATTGTGCCACCTGCTCCAACTCCAAACCTTCCTCATATTTTCTCTCTGCATCACAGTCTGGGTTATCGAAAGAGTCTTAATCTCTATTCTGAGGCAAACTTCCCGTGTAGTCAACCCAAACCTGTACACAAGACAGTGATGTTCAGCTTGTTTTCATATTAATACTTTAAGAACCTGGAACCTGGATTCCCTTTCTCTCTCTGCCTATCATAGCATCTTGCCAAAGGTAAGAGGGACTATCAAGATATTTATTAAAGAATGCATATGAAATTTTTCAAAAAAATATAATAGATTAAAAAATAATGTAAGATCCAAGATCAGTGGAAAATACTGCAGAGAAAAGGAACACAAAGGACCCAAAATTCCTCTGCACGTCCCAGCCGAGACAGGAAAACGCTCAGCAGAGGAAGCGTGCCTAACAACTGCCTACGTTACTACCACGTCTAATGGAAGCCCTAGCCCTTTGCTGTCATTATACTTCCCAAAAGAGCACAAAAATAAAAAGACGGTAACTGGCTCTCAGCACTCAATTAAGATTTAGGATGTCAATCAAAGGAGGTAAAAAGCTGTTCTTGTTTTGTCATGTTCAGAGAGTGTATCTGCCTCATTCATCGTCTATGTTCTCCAATCTAGACGTCGCTACCTGTATTAAAGAGTACAAGACCACCTAATGGAAACCTAACAGCTTGGGGAAGAGTTAGATTACCATCAAAATATATTCTCCAGTGAGAGCAGTTTATTGATTTGTATATTTGACTCTCTTTGGGATTATTGTTCAATTACTTTTATCCTCTGAGATGAAAGCGGCTGAATGTAACATCAAAAGCAGATAAAAAAGTCGCATGTTTCAATTTTTCTTTCAAATCCGCATAATATCCATTACAGATCCGATTTTCAAGAGAGCCCTCTGAGAGCAACGGTGGAGGGTAACTCCATCAGACATACAGCTCTCATCTACATTTTCTCTAATTATTCTGGCTGCGGCTAGCATCTTTCCTATAAAAAGCACATTATTTGTCCTTGAGCAAGTGACAGTCTGCAGAAGCTTTCTGACTACATCTCCTTTTATCAGGTGAGCTGCTTGCTAATTGTTGATATGATTAGTAATTTATCACCACTTATAAATACAAACACGGCATATAATTTCCACTACTAACTTGTAGTACCATTGAAGAGCTTAAAGCATGGCGGTGGTCAAGAGACCATGAAAATGTCATTTTGCTGGTCTGCATTCCTTCTTCACTAAAAGCTTTTGATGCTCTGCTTGCAAGAAAAAAACCCCAACAGATATTTTAATTGCCAGCCCTCTGTGAGACGCGGACTCATGTCATTGTTGTTTTGCTGCACACATTGCAACCACAGCAACATCTGGAATCGGGATTTTGCTGTCTTGTTTGAGAGGCGTATGGAACGAGGAGCCGATGGCTGCTCCTGTCCATCGGCACGAAGTCACCAGACAAAACGGTGCTTCAGTTCCTCAATGGTGAAAATCCACACGCTCCAAACTTAAAACTTCAGTAGGGTGATTTTATAACGAATAGCGCAGTAGGAGAATCGCTCCTGTGTTTTACGCGGCAGGGACATTACAACCATAGCTTGTAACTACCTGAAAGGAGGTTACAGCGAGGTGGGGGGCAATCTCTTCTCCCAAGTAACAAGCGACAGGACAAGGGGAAATGGCCTTGAGTTGTGCCAGGGGAGGTTTAGGTTGGATATTAGGAAAAACTTCTTTACCAAAAGGGTTCTCAAGCATTGGAACAGGCTGCCCAGGGAGGTGGTGGAATCGCCGTCCCTGGAGGTATTTAAAAGCCGGGCAGACGTGGTGCTGAGGGACATGGGTTAGGGGTGATTTTGGCACAGGTTTATGGTTGGACTCGATGATCCTGAAGGTCTCTTCCAGCCCAAGTGATTTATGATTCTATGATTCTCTAGTTCAACTTGCAAACGGTACCCTTGGTGCCCACAACCCCCAATTTTAAACCTCATCAATCAGACAACCTTAACTAGCAGCCACGTAACCCCACTAACGGTGCCAACGGGAGTTTTCTGTAAAGTAGACGTGTGGCAATATGGTGACTTTAAATAAACACCCACACATCCCAATTTGCATTTTTTGACAAATACCTGTTTCCTCAGCTGTAAGAGGAACTCTCCATTTTACAATACACACCGTTCCGTAAGGCAATTAAGCTGCTCACTGGTGGCCTTTTCCCCTTGCCTGCGCCACTGGGAGCAGCACTGCTCTTCGGATTCCCGGCAGCATCAGGGTTAGCTATGGACCTCACCAAAAAGGCACTTAAACCAGGCAGAGATGGAGCACTGGAGTTCCAGAGCATCGCAGCTTGATTTTTACTGCGTTTGGGCTACGCAGCTGCTCTGGCACTATATTTGTCTTTTGCAACAGACTGTTGTAAATATCAGGTCTTTGCAAAGCTGTTTCAGCCCAGGCCAGCCTGTAAAGCATGTTGGTTTTCTTTTGGTGATGCAATTACAAGGGGAATGTAGTCATGAATATTACCGAACTTTAAAATACTGTTTTCAAGAGGCAATAGATTTTACCCAAAGAGATATTAGTGCTCCACCTCGACATTAAAAAAAAAACAAACAACCCAACAAAAAAATCACTTTCAAACTTACAGCAACGCATTTCAAGTCCATTAGTATGTATTTTCAAATGTCATGCCTGAAATACGACAGGCAAATTCCTGAATCAATCAGCTGAACGGAATTATTTTTACTCCGAAGTTATATGAAGAGAAAGTAGCAGAAAACAGTAAAATGCAGAATAACTTGATGCTGCAACTCAAGCAACTAAATAGGCTTTTTTTGTGAAATAAGAAGCAACACACTACGTGTATCTGCTTCACGGGATGATGAACTGCAGAACATTTTTTGGTGGGGTTTTTTGTTTTTTTTTCCTTTTCTTTTCTGTAGTAGAACAAGGTTTGCGATTTTAACTTATGATCTGCCCTACCAGTCCCTTTTCAGGCAGCACCGGGGGCCAGCTGGCTACGCAGCAGGTACAAGGGGCAAATATGGCACGTGCCAACTGCAGCTTGTCTACAGGCCTAGTTTGTATCTGTCTTTTTGACGTTCTGCTCTTTCTCAGCTAAGTTTTCAAATATATGCATGAATCCATATGCAAAATAGGCAAACCCGAGTTTTTTCACTTAGAAATTCTGCTCTGGAGCATCCTTGTACGCCAGTTTGACTCACACATATGGCACGGCAGATTCTGTCCTAAGCACCGAAGAAATTTAGAGCCTACGAATCCCTTCCATCCTGGCTAACATCCCATTATCCCAACAAAGCGTATTTAACATATTCACAAGATCACTGGTGTTCATCTGAGCAGTTTGCAAGTCCTGATGGCTTTCAGATACAAAAGTGAATGAAGTCAGCAAGCTATCTCCAATAATTTACCATGAATCATACTGCACCTCCTCTCCGGAAGGGTACTTGGGTTAATGTCTTCTGTTTGTTTTACCCTCCAGCAATTTCAGTCAGAAGAGATTTTTATTTTTTTTCCCTGCAGCCAGAGAGTAATGGTGGTACCTTCTATGTAAAAGACAGACAGTATATAAGATTGAGCAGGATCAAAAGTCGTAAACTTAATTTCTTTCTCCATACTCTCACAATCTTAGCTGGCCTGATAGGCAATTAACCCAGATCAACCACTGCTGGTGAACCATCTTGTCTAAAAACAAGTGATCTGATCCTGGGGGAAGATGACTGACAGATGGGGAAAGAGCCATCTACCTTTATTTTCGTATTTCCACTAAAAAACAAAGGGCCAGTAGTAACCAATAAAGTATAAAAAATGCACTCTTGTATTTCCAATGCCAGGAGAAATAGTCTTCTGATTTAAGGGTAGCTAAAACGAATAAATCTATTTAGGATTTAAAGCAGACCTCAGTAACTGTGCAAAAAAGAGATTTTACATCATAATGGGTAGCAATTTGAAGCAATGACACTCGCTAGCATCAAAGATGGTTTCCAGTTACATGAATCGCACTAAAAACGTTAAAAAAAAAGTGAGAAAACATCTGGTAAGTCACAATTCACTGTAGACCCATCAGACACAGCTCAGGCCTTTTGTGTGAACTAAGTTCTGACAAATTTTTTTCTGAGTTCTTGTTCCACACTAGAATGGCTGCACTTTTTACATTTGCAGTGATCTGTGACAATGCTGGTGAAAGCCCCTGCAAAACTTGAGAGTAAAAGGTTGAGGCTCCCGTCCCCATATACAGCAAGGAGTAAACTGTCAGATCTAAGACACTCATTTTAAATGGGAACCAAAATTTATATATCTTCCTCAGAAGATGACCTTGGCCATTTAACTGAAACAGAAGAGGCTCAGGCTGAGTTTTGTTAAATAACTGCACCAGACATCAACTTTCTGGCAAATAAAAAGGCGCTACTATCTCAGTAACTATGACATGATTGCTAATTTACAAAAATGTGTATTAAGATAGAATACATTTGCATCTGGACTCAAGTCTAAAACTGAAATATCATGTACATAAATAAAAAAAAGAAAATCACTGTACCATCATTTCAGTTTTGCTGGGCATCCTTCTGAAGGTTTCTTGCTCTCGTGCTGCACTTTGCACCATCAGCTACACTGCTTGGGTGGGCTAAAGGTGATTCCAGATAGGAAGCCAACTGCTCACATAAGGGTTAATGAAGGAGGCTAAAAAAATCCTGAGAACAGTTTCTACGTTATAGATTACCCGTACAGTACTAATCTCTTTATGTACAGAGTATATATACTCTTTATAATGTCTCTATATAGCAAGAGCTACAGAAGTACACCAAAAGAAAAGTTAATGTTATGACACAGGGAGTAGCACAAGGAGATTTCTCTACCAAACTCATAGCAGTTCAAATTTGTAACTTCGATTTTTGTGAAACGTGTTACTGCAACAAGCCTTGCAGTTGATTAGGAATAAATCCACAAGAGTCAGTTTGAATAACGTCCCCGCTTAGAGACGGTCTCGCTGCGGGCAACGCACCCGGGGTGCCAGCTTGAGAACACCATGCAAAGCCAGAACCTTTTCACTGTGCAGGATCCACCATCTAGCCAAACTCTTTAAAGCTATCAAGAGTATGGGCTATAGGCCTCAGCTTAATAAAACTAGGAACTTCCTAGTGCCAAAAGATAAACCTCCAACCCCGCAAACAGAAGAGGTCGTTGGGCCAGATGAGATACAAGAAATATCGCTGTTACGCGTGAAATCCTCTTTTACATGCCCCTAGCATAAAACATTTCAATTAATGTTCCTGCTTAATCCATTTTTATCTAAAGCGAAGTGGCATGAAAAGGAAGCACTGACACCGCAACGGTCTTCGGTGATAATCTGGAGAAACTAGAAAGCAGGGAAGAATTACGTCACGTCGTGTACCGCGCTGCCAAAGCACACGCACATCTGATAGGAAGGAACCTTTCTTAATAAGCTTGCTTTCCTGCTAGAGGATGGAGACTTTAATCTCCAGGAATATGAGCGCAAATAACGTGCTTGTCGCCTCTCCAGTGTGTACCTACTCACACCAGCCTAGCTTTATAACGCAGGGATTGCGCATCCTTCATAGCGCAGCCACTGCAACTCCACATACGCCGCCAACGCCACGGAATACATTCATTAAACACAGCCCAGTTTTGTCCTTTTGAATCCCACTCTCTTCTGGGATATGCTTCCAACAGGTAGTCTAAAACAAGCTTGAGCACATCTCCACAAACAGTAGGAAAGAGGGGGGGAAGAAAAAAAGCACAGCATACTGTAAATGTACAGTCCAGCAGCCAGAAAACAAGTAATGTATGAAGAAAGAACAACCAGAAATGAAGAACCAGAAATTTTCAGCTGCAGGGTTAATATCCTTGTGAAGATAATCCTCCTATCCAAGATGTGACAAATCCAACTTCCTAGGAGATGGCTTTGAGACGTGAAATAAAGCTGCATTCAGCTGCAGTGGACAGCACATGTCTGGTGCTTCCATTATAAGCAGAAATTAATACCCAGGTAGAAATAACCATAAATCAGACTGACTTAGCTCATCAGCTGAAATACCAGCCTTTACATAAGAATAGATTTTTGGCATTTCCAATCTTAGGCTTCATTGTGATGAAAAGCCTTGTCACTTAACGCTGCTCTGCTAATTGGGCAGGGTGGGAAGCGGAGAAGTGGAGCTTCCATCCGACTGCGCGGAGCCTGAACCGATGGCACACGGAGAGGTCCTTCTGCCGACACCGCGGGGGCACTTGCCGCCATCTCAGAAGCCAGGAAGAAGAAGGAGAAGGAGCAGTATGTCCCAAATTCAGTTGGAGAGTGACAGGCTTCGGAGATGCCAGTTCCAAAACGAAATGCACCAACAATGAATGAGTCGATGGAGCAGCAGATCAAATGCTCAGCAGCAGAGGTCTCCTGCTTCAGGAGCGGTATGGATCTCCTCACGCAAGGAATCACTATACACGCATAAAAATCCACAGGATTCAAACAGAAAACAGATCAAAAAGACTTCAACATGTTAATCTGAGAAGAGTTTTTCCTGGGAAGGCAAGTGCTGGAATTGAGATCAGACTATGAAAAGGCAGACCTGTGTGGTTTTGTCTACAATACACCGGGTCTGTTGCGAAAAGACCTAAGAACTTGATGTCTGTGGCTTGAATAGAGGCGTGTAAGAGCCAACAAATTTAGTAAATCATCCGTAACTACCTTTCCCCCCCCTCTCCTTTCGTGCCTAACGTTTCAAAAGAAATAAAAAAGAACACACCAAATTAGCTGTACAGCATCCTACAGAAGGAGACATAGATGGAGGCTGCATGCTCAGAAGCCAATGCTCTGAAGAACAAATTTCATTCCTAATATAGGGAGTAAAGTAAAAATCCTCTTCCTGGTTTTTTTTCCTCCTAGAACTTTTAAATAAGTGCACGGGAAAATACTAAAATATCTTAAGTCTGCTATCGGAAGCCCTAAGTGAGCATGACATGCAAAAAGGGAACATTTAAATGGCCTCAGATTTCAATTTCTACCTATATCCAAGTAGGAAAAAATATTCCTCAGGGTGAGCAAGAAAAAGGCTTGGCCCTTTGATATAACAAATCTTATAATCATTGTATTAGAGACAGCCATTCTGCTTCATGCTTGGAAGCCTCCAACTTATCCTGCCACCAAGCCTGCTGTAACATGATGATATTTCTGTTTCATCTAAAATTCTTGTAAAAGGTCAGACAGTTTGGGAAAATCCTCCCACTGCATCAGAAGTAGCAGGAATATACACCGGTTACCTGTGGGGATCTGCTCTCCTTCCGGGCCCTGAACCATGCAAGAGTTGAGGATTCCACCCCAACTACTAGAATAATTCAAATTGTAACAATAAAGGCTCTGGGGTCAGCTCATGAACGTTACTAAAATTAGTCATTACACAGCAACAGCAGGAATGAAGCGGTCACTACAAAGGAGCCACCGCTAAAAAAGAACTTATGCCACAAAAAGCTGTGTTTGGGAGCGTGAAATGACAGAAGTGTGGCCCGTGTACTGAATTTGTCACTTGAGTATCAATGCTCTCAGATATCTGTCTATAGCTACCCAGAGACAGAGGGAAATATCTCTCATTCACTAGTGAGAGTCTTTTATCTCTAAACTTTCTTTTCGTAGTCCGAAAATGCAATAGTAATCAAATGTGGATAAAAAGCGTTGTCTTTGATGAGCGTGTCACGCCGATGAAAGGCAGCAGAAGCCCTCTGTGTAGACAAGAACCGTCAACAGTAACAGACGTTATTATTTGGAGCTTCTCTCTGTTGTGTGTTGGTCCTCAAAGGGGTAATTTTTATGAATGAAACCCTGCATAGGACGTGAAGGTGCTGCTTCGTTTCTGCCAGTGCTCTGCTGGAGGAGTTCAGCTGCTCAGGGCCGGCCCTCAGCGGATGGTGGCGGTGACCTTGGGTCTGCATCCAGGTTCACACCTTCTCCCTTGGTCCGTGCTTGACCTATGCAGCAGCTATGTCCATGCCTCAACAACCTGGACCCAACCCTTTCTTCCCAACTTGACTTTCTGGCTTGACCTCAGGCCTTCCTCATTGCTCAGGACTTGGTGGCAATCTGGACTGTCTCCTGACCCCCATTTACCATCACCAGACCATGGGCTTGCCCTGTCCGGGTGCTGTGGGACCGTGCCTGCCCTGCTATCTCCCTTGGTTCCCAGCTCATCGGCCCCGGTGGAGCAGCCCCCTCTCGCTACTCCTGAAAACTTCTGTACTTGCCATTGCATTCTGAGATTACAACAAGCCATAATGTTCCTTTTATTAATCCATCAGTAGTCTTTTCATTTAGCATTTCCACGTTGCTTTTTGTTGCCTCTGAATTTATAGCGAACTTTTGTTTAGTTTGTTTTCATCCTTTTTAGTAGGAAGGTGTGGACTTTGCATTCAGCTGCTATTGTGTCCGTAGCAATCATAGATGTTGATGTGTTTATATTGGCCTATTTAAAATCTCAAATCATTACAATAGGATGGGAAGCTTTCAAAAAGGCACTTCTCAGAAGTGTTATTCAAAAAGTATAATGGCCTCATTTGTCAAAAATGCAAGTCTGCCCTTTAGCACAGACCTAGTATATAAAATAGCCTTCAGACAAACTCCTTTCAAAATAGCTGCTCCCTTCAAGTTTTCAATTGCTGACATTGAAAACACACTTTGCCCCCAGTTCAGAGGGCAACCATTTTGTTTTAGGCTGCTCGAGAAGAAAGGAAAGTTGATTGTCTCCAGCTCCGCAGTGCCATCGACTGCTCCTCAGCTTTGAACGTGCCCTTAAGGTGTCTCCAGTCTTCACAGATTCCCATATGCCGTAAGGAAGAGCACGGCAGGAAAATCTGAGGAAGGAGATGTCTGTGCTGGCACCAGAGCACAGGATAAGCTCCAAAGCGAGAACCACTCTCAAGTTCCTGAGGTTTCCACATGGCTTCCACAATGTTTTAGATCGTTTTAGTACGACTGCTGCAGAGGGTAGGTAACCTTGGAGATAAATTGTTCGTGAATCAGCAAATACTTGCATGTGTTCTTAAGATTTTCTGAAGTGAGGTATTTACATCCTTATATAATCCTGAGAGGAAACAGGTGGCTCTTCAATGTGCTTACGGCTGTTTCAATGACACGCGTAGGCTCCCAAGAGCCAGGACTCGGGGTGGGTGGTTAGTTGCCGCGTAATTGCCCTGCTATGGTGGGGACAGTTACAAAAGCACCAAAATCCCCCTTACTGAACAGGAAGGCATTGGTTTGCCCATATGCAATTTGTAGAACCACGTTTGTTTTGAATAGTTTCCGTTTGCATTTGAATGCGGTTTATTTCTATCTATTTTCACGAGTTACTTTGCATTGAAATTATAGGAACTTGTACGCGCGTTATGCTACAGGCTACACAATATAAGAGAGGTGGGTGCTGGAACACAGAGAGCAACTAAAACGAGAAATAGGTCTAACGTTCTTCACTTTCCTCCTGAGGTAATAGAAAACTCTGTGGCCCAGATGTGCACTATGCAGACTGTACCGAGATCATTACAACAGAAAAATGACTAAAAAGCAAAACCCCTCAGGGTTATGAAGCAACACATTCAAAACTATTTCATCAAAGGGGTCTTAAAGAGTACACGCAAGCAGTACTGCAAGGAAGGGTTCACCGGCACTCTGCCATGGCTGCTTTCTAATGGGCCCTTGACAATGCCTTGGCTATTCCTCTGTCGCGATCAAGCTAAAGGCACTCAGATTTACTCGTTAGGAGTTTCAGGAGTTCTGGAGACTGAAAGGACACTTGCAAATGAGTAGCTACTGACCTGCGATTGACCTGCAGTGTGTGATCAATAGCGCAGTTTGTACCAGAGGCGATAAGACTAAAAATGGAAATTCTTGGAAAAGGTACCAATGAGATCAATCACATCATGACTGGAGGTCCTCAAACCACGTGATGCAACACAGTTTTAAATATAGCTTTTCCTTAGAATATTTTTTTTTTGGCCACCTTTTACCCAAAAAATTGCTCTAAACTGAACCAGCTGAAGTGTGTGGTACACCTACACAATGAGCAAAGGCACATGCCATCATGCATTGCTCAAATTATGTGTCACGTTCATTATGCTTCCATGCAAGAGGTGTAGAAGCACAACCACTATTCCTTAAGGAACAAGTTTTGATGGGATAACTTTCTAACTTGCCCACACAAACACTCATACTGCTAGGGGCTCTTGGACAACAACAAAACGTGACAGAAAAAGATAAAATATTCATTTTCTCCAAAGCATTATGTTTACACGAACAAAGAAGTTTAACTTAGAAATGCCTCAGGACTACAGATCATTAAGATAATCTCCTCTGCCTTTGTAGAGAATACTGTAGGAAATGATCTGGCACTGCAATTTCCATTCTAAGCTTAAATGCCCCAGGCAAAGAGGCTACTAATTCTAATACATTTCCCAAGACTGAGGATTAATAGAATTAGTTTTCTTCTTTCTTTCTTAATTTCTATTCAGCTATTCATAGTTACATTCTTGATATCATCCTACATTCTTCTTCCCCCAAAGTGTTTACAAATGCCTAAATTATATACTATTGTTTTTACTTTCTGCCCAGATGTTGTTCAATAGAGGTACAACATGCATGTCTAATTACCTCTTTACAGCCCACAGTATCTCCTTGTATTTCCCTGAGCATTTTGAGTGCTATTATTTCAAATCTGTTCAGTTTTTCAGCATCTCGAGGATAACAACTGATTATAACACGTTGAGCAACATAGTTTCTCTCCTCCACCTCTCCATGCTTTGAACCAGAACATTAGACAGGCCTCCTAACTCGTAAGACTGGTAGGTCGAGAAGTTGTATCTGGAATATTATATGAGCAAATGTGAAAAAATGCTAAATTCTAAATGCAAGCGGCACAAGACAGACAAGAAAAAAAAAATCAGCAGAGAAAAAATACACTCCTGCTGATTACCAACATTTTAGTTATGTCAGGATCTGCAGCAAAGTAAAATGAATGCAACAAATGAAATCATCTTACTTAGGAAGAGTCAGAAAACAATTTAAGTGAGGTCAAGTGAGCAACGAAAGATTCAATTCCTATCAAGCAGCATTTTTGCTGTCTTTCAGGGAATTCTTGCACACAGGATATGTGTGTGAGAGGAATATTTCTGGAAAAACCAAAGGAAGTTAGCAGGTACTGCATTCATGCTGGGAAACAGGCATTTACAAGCCTCTTTTTGTCTTCATTTTGAACTCAGTATCACAAAATCCTCTGGAAAAAAAAAAGTATTTTAAGACAAATTTTAGTGCACAAAATCAGGCATTATTTTAGGAATATGAGTAAGCATAGAAAAAGGTCATAAATAAATCATTAGGAAATAAATTTAGAAATCAAACACAGAGGAAGATGAGATGAGATGAGTGCCAGGCAGAACATTTGCAGAGCCCCCAGAGAAAGGGTAAGATGTTTCAAACGCTGCAGGCGGAAACGGGGAGAGCTTGGAAGATACTTCTTTTTGGAAATGGCAAGGAAATTCTAATCTCTTCCTTTCAATCACTTACCCCAAAACCCTTCCAAAGTTTGTTTATTCAAATGAAGCAGAACTTGGACCAAAATGCAACCAAAGACATTTAGCACATCCCAAATCTCAGTTCTAATTCTGAAACAGCAATTACATCTGTGCTGAGAGATGCCAGTTTGGCATAAAAAAAAAGTGAAACGGAGGATTCTGAATAAATTTGTTTCAACTCAAAAGTTCTTGTGGTATTGTACATGTCATCTTAGCTTCAGTTCTTTCACTAAGATTTAGCATAAAAAAAATAAGCATGCATCCTCTCCTGGGAGCATGATTTGAGCTTGTTTCCTGTTGACCTAAGAACCTTAGGAAACTTCATCCTCAGTAAACACCAAGGAGCATGAGACCCTTGTTTACTCCCATTTTCATAGTGTCTAATTCTCACATCATTGCAAGAAGTTAATAATCTACTTTCTTCCGATTAGATATTTGTTTCGCAGTCAAAAAACAGCACATGGTACACATCATTCATCGAAGCAATCAGAAGAACACACTCCAGTCAACACCATTTATCAATGTCAACCGGAAGAGCAATTATATTTCATCCAACCAAAAATAAACAGACAGGCGTCACATCTTTGATGACAGGCAAAACTACCCTCTGTATAGCTCTCATCAAGTCCCTGCTAACATAAAATTGTACATGGGTATTTGTGCTAGTCTAGGAATGCATTACACATTGGAGTAATCAGAAAACCAAATTTAAGAGAGACACTCTGGGGATGTGTGTGGGAGCAGAGGAAAATTAAGAATATAAATCTTGAACGAATCAAAAGAGGGAAAAACATCAAAATATATAATGCCTTGATCTGTCAATATATACTACAATGGCTTGATATTTTCAGATTTCCTCCATGCCTGTAAATCCACACTAACTCCATTAGCGGTCTGGTGGAAAGCTGGATTCAAGAGAAAAGACTCCAATGTCTTTTTGTTGTTTTATGAAGCAAACTCAGAGAGTCTTAAAGCTATTAAACATTCAGCACTCTTCTCTGCTTAATACCAACCATGGCATGCTTTATTGCCTAATGTCTATCTCAAAGTGGCACCCAGAGAATCCAGTTAAGGTTAACGCACTAACATGCACACAGAGCTTGGTGAAGTCACAGGGGCTATTCCAGCGACTTAGAATATATTAAGAGAAGTCTTGCAGAGTTAAAGATAAAAATTGCAAGCAAGATGCATTTGCATTCACCTACATTTCGTTATTAAATATAAGGTGCATATTATTAGGCGGAATATATACGTAATTCTCTGGGTTTTGAACAAATGTGATGGGAAATACAAGAAGGCATCAACAGGAACAGATGAAGGGGAGAAAAAATTATTAGTGTTTTCAATATTGTTCTACAGCCATCTGAGACCCTTAAAACCCACGTTGTCCCTTTAGATTTTCTTCCTAAATTAGTACAATAAAGCCTGAAACGATCTTCTGATAACACTCAATATACCTAATGTTGCAAGAAGCCTAGAGATTTCAGCCACACCTTAGCCACATCACATAAAATTCTCAATGAAATGACCCGTTTTCCTTGTTTTTAATACACAAGTCTAGTTCTCAACGGCAACAACACTCTAGGCAGCAAATTTCTAGGTATTAATGAATTTCTCAGGTGGTTTAAGCCATTTAATCTTTGGCCTCATGCCTTATCATACCACCCAAGGCAGGTTATAATCACCCAGAAAGGCATTGCCTGATGTGTCTTTATTGCTTAATTATCAAGGTGAGATGCTGATATTTAATTAGGCATTTAATTATAAGCACACACCTCTCTAAGCATTACTACCAAAAAAGTTCACTTAGCTAAAGAATGTAATTTATCTTTTTTGTTGTTGTTTCATTCTTGCATGGTATTAAATTATAGTTCGGAGCACGGTTTTTAATTTTGCCAAATGGATCCAGAAGCAGAAATTACATATCAAGCTTTGGCTCTCATGTATTAACGTCAGGTCAAATTGCAGGGCCCTCCTTAACGAGCTTTTCTGTGAAGTCAACTCGTACGGAAAGCGAGGTTATGGCAACCCCAGCCGGTGGACCGAATCCAAACCTCTTTGGGTGCAAGAAGGAAATCCCTTCCTCTGAACTGCCTGCCCTACTGCACTCATCTTGGTTAGGCTGTAGAAAGTCATTTATCGAGTTGTGACCCGAGTAATGAAGATGTAGGTCTGTACATCAGCTCCAGATGGGTGACGCGTGTCCTCCCCAGCCCCTGCCTTCTAGGTTTTATCAGCATCTATACAAGTACCCACTTGGCAAAAATACTAACATTTCATTAATCACCAGGCCACCTATAAGGCACAGTGTGAGAAGACACTCGTATGTGTCCTCACACATATGAAAAATAATATGGGAAAGAACCTTGATAAATTATATACACCATAATTATCTTTATGCAAATCATTCCTGACAGGTGGCTTGCTAAATTCTTCTTCGATAGTGTGATGTCTGTACAACCTCCTCACACAATCCAGTCCAGGGCTTCCGTAGCCCTAATGTTAAAAAGCTTTTCTTAAAGTCTAAACTGAATCTTTCTTGCTGCTACTTGACCTGATCAATTCTATTCCTGTCCACTACAGACGTGCAGAAGACACAATTCTCTTCTTTCTTTTTACCTTCTTCAAGAATATCACGTTCTTTATGTGCTGTCATCCAGACACAACTCTTGTAATGATTAAATCTTGCCTTGCACATGCCTGGTTGTTCTTACTGCTTTCCTTTGGGCTCTATCCATTGCCTTCCATGTCTAACTTTGCAGTGTCCAAAACTGGAATTGGTTCTTCAAGTTGAAACCTTATTAAAGCCTTATGACAGTCAAAAGATAACTATGTTAAGGGAAACTCTGCTCAACAGCTTCATATCACAAAAAAACCCAAAAACAAACCAAAAAAACCCTTGACAGGGGACAGAATAACCAAGCATGTAGATTTCCAGCAGCTGTTCAGACAGACCTGCTGCTAGGACAACAGGCAACATGATGACAGGGGCAGTTTCAGCATATTCGAAACAGTTTCAAACCAAGACACGTTGTACCTCAAGACTTCCACAGCCTCTTAAACCATGATTGCAGTACCTGAAGTTTGGCTAAACCAACGGCCGGCACTAACAGTGGTATGGAGAAAGCCTTGGGGGAATACTTCATTTTTTTATCATTTTGTGTTGCTCCCAAAACACCTGCTGCCCAGGTTTTCAGATTGCATTTCAAAGACTGGTCTCCAGAAGGTAACGCTATCTCTTTAGGATCTGCTTCAAGTATTACAGGAAGTCACATATCTAGGCAGGAGAGGGGAAATCTGCTGGAAGAGCTCGAAGAGTTTGCTGTAAGAAGGCGGCCATAAAATACGCGCAGGCAGAAACGCAGCCATTAAGTGCCGAGTTCTTTGCTTTTGGGGCTTTCCCCTGTGCTTACTTGCTTCCTTCCTGGTTACTAGCTCAATCTCCTGCAAGAGAGCTCAGTTTGATCATTTTAGACTTGAATAACGAACTTGAATAACGAACGTATTCCAAGGACAGGTCTGCCCAGGTAACACAGCACAGAAATAAGATTCGCATATTAACATATGCAATTAACATTGCACTGCAAATTAACATATTTAACCAAAGATGGAGCAAGGCAGCCTGAATGAGCACTGAATGAGTCAGAAGGGGCTGTTGTTATTCTAGAACATGCAGAAAGCAGCAAGAACAATAGCGCTTCAGCCCTCATAGTTGGTGGTGGCTAAAATACTGATGGATCCATTTCGACATATTTGCAAGATTCAGGACGTATTTAGTGAAAAAGGAGCAGTGTCTTTGTAACTGAGAGAGACAGAAATGTTTTATTGCTCGAAAATATGGCAAGCTGATAAATTTTGAAGGAAAAATATCCCACAAACAATATCCTATAGTGCTGTATGAGGGGAGGAAAAAAATGTACGCCACATTTTCACTTGCTAGACCAAGTAGGAGCACTTTAAGGTGAGAGGAGATAAATCATGGTGTGTTAACCTAATCGGTGAAGGATGCTATTGATCTACCCCTGACATTAATGCAGCTGTTCTGTACTGGCCCCTCCTCTCTTTTCATGCCCCTATAAAAGCTACAGGCACAGGCTACACAGGAAAATACAGCCTTCCTCTTGTTCAACTTACCACTTTTCCACTAGATACAGTGAACCATAACGGGGCAGCTCCATGTTATGCGCCATCTGATGCAACCACCACCCAACAGGACACCCAAGGATGCCCAACAAGTTGCTCCACCGACCTTTTCTCTTCCCTTCCCATCTGGTGATTTCTTGCAGCCCACCCACCAGTCGCGCAGCCAGCGGGAAGTTATTAGAAAGGATAATCCTCCCCATATACCCTTCAAGCTTCCAAATTTGCATAGAACTGAACTGCCTAAGGCATAGAAAAACTTTTCAACATTTGTCTTCTCTTCTCCCCATGTTTCAGGGCCCACACTTCTTATTGCAGAGACAAAAACCACTCAAAGCTTATGGCAAGTTGAGCTTCAAAGGAGGCTGGTGCTCTGGAGGCTGTAACTTCCACCTCAGATCACATTTTTTGACATCTGTAGATTCCCATTTTCCGCTTGTGTGATTTGAGTTGGTTTTATTTTTCTGCTAATTGCATCAAGAAGTATCACCTTTGTGTCAGAAGGAAAAATAGCACTATTTTATCGTGTGACCACCAGCATTTCACACTCAACAGCCCACTGAGCTTACGTGAGAAGTCGGAACCAGTCCCTTAACCCAAAAATGCGTTGTCTCTGCCTAAAGTAGAAGCATCACGTGTATTTCTGAGCAGCCAATACTGCAGACTAATGGCAAAAATGGACTGCAAAGACTGTGCAAGGGCACGGCAGAAAAACCACTGAACTTCAGTGCACTCTGCTAGCCCGGGACTCTCGCACATAGTTGAGTTTCTAAATATTTTCCAGTGATACAGGTATAAGCTTTGAGACACAAGGTTTAACTATAGTACCTCTTGAATTGCATATATTATGGTGTTTGCATTTAAAACACCAGTGTCCTTCCTAACCCTACCCTTCTCTTCCCAAAACACACAATACACACCGCTTTTTAACACACAAGAGTAAAAAAAAGAAAAAGTAATCTCGGGAAACAATTTCTAGAAGAGATTTTCATTTGAAGCCCTGCAGTCAGCATGGGGGATAAAAAAGAAACTCTTTGAACAGCTCAGATGATTTACGTTGCCATATAGGACAGGGAGTTTGATCTTTCAGCAATTATACATGTAATCCTTGTACTGCTTTAGGATGTGTGATCCGTTGTTTTCAACCCAGTGGGCATTCTTTGAAACTGTACTTGAATGAACTGTGGATTTTCCCCAAGAAGCACCTGAATTAGATGTAGTGTTGTTGTGAGTATTAATAGCGGTAGGCACTTTTTATGTAGATAATAAAGTTTCATTTGTAAAAGCACATTCCAGGCCATTCAAGAAAGACCAGAATAAAAAGACAAAGCTGGCAATAAACAACGTCCTCCAGGCTGAAGACAAAATGCGTGAATGTTCAAAAAAAGAAAAAAGTTTCTACTGGGTCCTGATGGTTTTTTGGAAGCAGCCCAGCAGCTATCTAATATAAAGACCTCTCCTGTACAGAGACTGCTGACTATATCACAAACAACAGGCAACAAAGCTTGCCCCCCCCCCCTTTAAATTAACACATATTCTCCAAACTCATCAAGCCATAAGGCATAGAATTGGAGTCCAGAAGTTTTTAATTGTATTTTAATGTTTATGAAATCTTACATCAACTTTTCCCAACCGTGGAAGCACAGGAATGCAGAATATACCCTTTGCATATGAAGTTACAGACAAGTTTTCATCAACCATAAGACGTGAAGACTCTGAATGCCTGTGAAGTTAGATTAGAATTGCAGTTATTAGGAGTTTATGGATGTATTGTCATTAAAAAAAATCAATGCCTCCTTAGCACTGCACACTACCTAAGATTTTATTCACAGTGTTCGTGTTGTACAAGCAACTTAAGGTCATTGCCACCGAAAGCCTTTTAAAATCATACCAATCTATCATGTCATTTATAATTAAGTCATCATTTTCTAATGCAAGTATTGCCACAGCTTCAGTTCCAGCTTCAGCTCCTGCTGTCCCTCCTCTCTGGTGGATACTCACATCCCCATCTCTCAAGACCAGAGTCAGAAGCTCCTTCCACTTCACATCTATTACAACTGACTTAAATTTGGCATGCCAGTGCCCACGGAGCAAAGCACACACAGTCACATAAAGTAAAAAGTGAGAAAGCAAAGTAGCACTGCTGTAGGTTGAAGCCATTCCAGAGAAGTCTTCATAAAAAACACCTGACAAACAACACAAACTTATTAAGCACTCTAATCCTTCACTACAGACTCCTGAGAGGTATAGAGACAAATTGTAGTTCTGTGTTCCTCTGCATCCTTGTGCAAGTCCACCTCCATGGCTCAAGATGCTCTTAAGACCTCTCAGTTCTAGGTCTTATTTCTTACACCAGAACAAAAGATTGCATACATTTTTTTCCTAGAAAAACATGGTATAGAAAGGGATTTTTTTTCCAAGTTCAATTTTTACACCTAGATAATTGTATTGACTTCCTATCCCACCGGTGGGGAGGGGGAAGACATACAACACTGGTCCAGCAACATAATAATCTACTTTGAATGATGATACTTGTCCATATACAGTCTGAATAGTCCTGGGAGTTTCAAAATTGCACTTGTCTTTAATAAAAATCTCTAAAAATCAAGTATTTCATAATGTCAACTATAGATGTTCCTCAGATTTGTTATATACCTACTGTTCTTCTAGGGAAGAATGCAACGCATGAGAAGACCAATGTACTGCACCTTGTCCTTCAGAAACAAAACATGTTTTAAAGTGTCCCCACGTTCCTTTGTCTCTAGTTTTAGTGAGACAGTATCTGTATCAAAGCAAGTTTAAGAGGACAAGATAAAAAGTAGGTCATGAAAAAACTAGCAAAAAGGACCTGCTGCACACAAAGGGTTCTATCCATAGAAACCAAAGGAAGTTGTGACCCTATGTGAAGTCTGATGACAGGGAATTCCTGCTCTCCACCATAGCAGGATTACAGAAACCCTTGGTTGGAAGCAATAAGGATCCCCTCTGTCATTGCAGCTGTCTGGAGGTGTCCTTTTGTCAACAGCACCCCTTGGTTTGGTGTTCTGCCTCGACCTACGTGCAACAGAAAAGCTTCAAACTAGCAGGTAGCTTGTCATGAGTGTGAAGAACCACCTGCCTAATTGAGCATCAGCTGGCAGGAGAACATTTTTTCACTAATTCTCAGAAAGGTACTGGGAAAACTTGTTAAATAGAACAAGTGCAGCTCTGTGCAGCAGAGACACACAGCGATGCTCCAACATGTACCAGCTCAGTTGGAAGAACATTTCCCCCTAATCTAGCCCGGCAGAAGGAACCAATCTCACGCAATCTTCCCTCTTTCTCTCAAACGAATCACTTGTAAATACTTGCACATACTTCTGACCTCGTGGTCAAGGATATTACTTTGGAGCCTTTGAAAGCAATAAAAACCTCAGAGGACAGGAGAAAAGCTTTTTGGGGTGAGTCAGGGAAAAGGAAATAAGGTTTTCAATTCGGGCAGTGAGAAAGGTAACTAGATCAAGCATCTAACAAGTTTTTAGCATTCGCGTGAACGCCGACAAAGGGACTCAAGTAATGGGCCAATCTTGGGTGACTGCAAGCAAAGAAAGGAAACAAGCAATGCTTTCCATTTATCACAGCCCCGTAACTCCATTAATGCCAAAGGAGAGGTGTTAAATGGATTGAGCAGCTTCTGGGCAAGGTACGCATGAAAACATACGAGGAATTTTCTCCTTTACGGAAGAAATAAAACTGGTGGATCGCACCGTGCATTGCCTCTGTAGGCCAACGGGCAGGGACACTATGCTAGAGCCAGCAGCACAGTTTTACAGGGTACACCTATTAAACTGATATTTTACTGTCAAGTTGTCAAAGCTGTTCCTTTTCTTCTTTTCACTCTTTTATCAGTTTAACATCAACAACTTCCCCTGAAACTGCCTACGTGGCGCTGGAGGCACTTGAGCAATAGGCACAGAGACTAAAGCAATTTGAAAATTATCAAAAGAAACAAAAATTTCAGCAGAAAGTATCTGAAAGCTCAAGCAACTGAGATTCCCTTTCAAACATCTTGCTACGGAGTGAGATTCTCCCAAGTGCACAGCAGGGTTCAGCCTGACTTCCCAGGTCCCCAGGGCAACCTGCCCAGGAGGGACAAATGCCAAAAGCACTCCACAGCACTTCAGGTCAAGGATGGCCGGGCCAGTGTGCAGCAGAGCCCTACACCTACGTACCAAACTGAGTGCCCCTCAAGATGTCCTAATTATGGTTCCAAAACAAAGGCTTCGCCCAGAAATGCCTCATTTTGTTCTCTCCTCCCGACCTTAGAATTCTCAAGGCACATGCAACCAACTGGATGCTATTTAGCTCTTGTCCAATACAGAATATAGTTCAGCAAGAGGCAAAACAGCGTGTTACACCCCAAAAGGAAAAGCTGTTTTGTCACACTGGTAGTACAGGCACTGAAAAGCTTTATTTTCCACTTTGAAGAAGTGATGATCGAACCCCCTCCTGCACTTCCAGCAGACAACCAAACGGCAACGCAGAAGCTGCAGCTGAGGACATCTGAACCTCATTCCATAGTAACACTCACAGATGTAAAATTTTGGTCCTTGTGGCACACGGGTCATAATTCCTACAAGCAGCACCTGAACAGGAGAGGAACTGCTGATCTACACCAAGAGAAGAGACCCTCTATCAAACCTGTATGCATTTAGGATTTATTAAAGCGTTTTTCGGGATGTTTTTCCTCTAATGATAAAGATCTTTCAGACACAGAGAGCACAACTACAACTCAGTAAATGCTCAGAGAATGGTTTCCCTTGGCTGCTCTCCTGACCGAACATCTTCAGTCTCCCCCAGTTCCTTGACAGACCATAAAGGCTCTTTCAGATTTAAAACTTTCAGGAACAAAATTTAACCAATAATTGGATTTTTCTGCTGTGTTTTTAGGAAGCGGAATCGTATCAAAATAAAACTAGGGTTATAAACAATTAATAGCAATAACTGGTTATTGCATAAAATACCCTTAACTCTCAAATTAAAACAAAACAAAAAAACCCCAGCAAACCAACAACCCACCCAAAAAACCCTCCTCTAATACCCAGTAATTTAGAAGACATCCACACATAATCACTACATAAAATCGTGTCAAAACAGCATTTCACTCCTGCTTGAAGAAACAAAGGCCTGCATTAACAACACCTCAGGTTCAATACCAGGGAATTCACTCTCTGCTTTATACCCAGAAGGGTCTTTCACTTGCCCCTACGAGATCATTGTCCCCAAAACAGACACTCCGTTTGAGAGAGACTGCAGTAATGGCCAATGTAAGGTCAACCCAGAGAGCTCAATTTCTTTTTTCAGTCTGAAAAGTATCCAGAGAGGAAAATATTCATAATAATACAAAAATAATGTAACATGCATGTCGTACTGGCATTAATATTAATCCTTGACTGCCCTGATACAGGAGTAAGTCTGCAGGAGACAAAGAAAAGACCAGGATGCGGGTGGCCGTGGTGGTTTTCTGCACTACTGGCAATACCTAGTCCCCATGACATCCACCTCCAACTCACGGGAAGAGATTCCTCTTTCCTTCTCCCCCCTCACCAAAGCCATGAGCACACCTTCTCCTCCCACACGTTAACAGAAACTAGGAGCCCAGAAGAATTAGCCAACTAAGAAGTACTACTACTGTGTATTTAATTATATAGCATACCCTCTCTATGTAAGGATATTGACATACAACACTTGATAAAAAAATACTGTAGTACTAAACATAATAATAATAATAATAATTCAACTAGCCAATCCGATAAGAGTCCAAGGCTGCTAGCAACACCCACTACCAGTTCTAGGATCATACCAACTAGTTTCTCCCCAGTTTTAAGCAAGAAGGATTGCTGGCTCTATGTCCAAACTTTTAAAAATGGGGGATTTAAAGAAGTTTGGCATAGTTTGGCAACGCTACTGTTTCAGAATTGAGATGTAGAATTCTACAGAAAAACAGTTGTTAAGTATTGCACATCCTTTTATGTTTGGGTGGCATCAAAATCAATAGTAAGGTGCCCAGTATAGAGGATACATACAGCAGTTGAAGCATTTCAATTTACGGGCAAGCTGATATACTCAAAGAAATCCTTTGATTTTCCTTGGGCTGATCTTTGATGTTTATGCCACTGCAGGTTCCATTTGCTGTTTTTACATCTTCAAAGGCATCTAAAAAACATCTTCTCCAGCCACATTTTCCTCTAGCAATTTATTTGTAGAGAAAGGGGAAAAAAAAAAGACAATGAAGGTTGCACGAACAACCAAGTTGCTTGCTGTAAATGAGCGTCACTCAAACATATTTTTCCCAGTCTTCCAGGAAGGACAAAGGCAAACAAAGCGAACACCTTGGTTTCAAAGCCGTGGCCAGCTTCCCGTATCTGAACACCACTAGGCTGGTGTGTTATTCATGCCTGGATTCTCTGCAGTAATACTCTTTCATTTCAACATTGCTGTCACATAAGAGATCCAAAAATATCAAACAGAATTTATAGAAGCATACACTGCTCTTGCCAAAGGCTACAGCTATAAAATACAGATATTCTGCCTGCTTTTTATTGTTTGTTTAATTTTAAATATATATATAGCGATAATAAAGTTTTAGTCCATCTACTCTAACGTTATTAGAGCTAGATACTAGATCAGGAAGCTCAATTAGATTTCTCTTTGAGCAGACAGACATCTAATGTTGTCTGCAGCAGTACAGCATAAAGGTAAAAACATAAAACCGTACAAGTCAATAAGGAATATTTCTTTGCTCTGCTGCTAGCCATTTGTGTTTGAAGGCACTGTGTCAGTAGAAAGCTCAGATATCTCCTAATTAGTCACAATGGGCAGACTGTATATTTACTTGTTGGCTGGCCATAGCTTTACAAAATATTTACAGCTACATGCGCAGCCCAAACAATAAGATATTTTCTTCCTTCTTCCATTTTCGACTTCCCAGTACTGGCCTAAATATTAAATCCCTGTATTTTAGTCAGAAGTTATTTTAAATCTAAAAGAACTACTTGAAACCATGCTACTAGCTCCATTTGAAATGCTGGCCACTGAATGCTGGCTGCTTTCATTTTCCAAGGGGAAAAAAAGCATTCTGCAGGTATCACAGCAATTTCATTTCTGATGTAGGAGAAGGACAGGGTGGAGGATGAAATTATTTATGTGACTTTAACGTGATGTGAGGCAACCGTGAGATACTATTAAGATATGGTCAATGGCAGAAGGTCATTTGAGAGCCCTTATGCTAGCACATTTCAACACATCACCTTTAAAAATTAGTTTTTAAAATGAGATCAAGTGATTTCAGAGATCCTGGGCTAAAATACATCTCATCTACCACGTGCATGATGAAATCCAAACAAAACAGAACATCACAAATACCAGTATGACCGTGCTACAATGACACGTACAGATAAGAAACACCTCTACTAGCACCCAGTTCCCTATGGAATTGTCTATTTTCTTCCCTTTATTTCTTCCTTTCTTATGTGTCTCTTTCAAAGCATCGCATCAGCTATAACATGCCACTGACATTTCTTTATATTGCAGCTCTAAAGAAACTTGAGCATTGACTACATTTATAGTACGTGGAACTGAAAAAGGTCAGCTATCTGAAAAATGCTTTTTGTACTAAATGCCCTTACAATGATTAAGTCTTTCAAACTAGGAGGAGGAGGATTTTGATAATTTCACCGAGCAGCTGAAGAAACCGAAACCATCTGTTGGTAAATATTTGCGGGAACTGCATCTTCACATTAAGGGCCACTGAAAATGTAATTCCTTCAGCATAGTACAGCTCATGAACTGGGATGTCATTCCTAAGACAGTTCCTAGGTTTTATGCAATTACAGGCAAAACAAAACCTGAACGAGTGCCGTTTGTGACCAGCGGCCCTCAGAAAAGAACCACACAGTATTATTCTCCACAAAGAATAATGGTGCGTTTGCAACGTGGTTTTACACCTCTGCAAGTCTGTGTGGTCCTGGTGATTTGAATTATTACCTACCCCCAGGTCTGCCTGGGCGCAGCCATATGGAATACTATTCACCGTTCTGCAACTAAGGAACACCAGTAAAATTATTGAGGCTATTTTTAAAAAAGAATAAGGTCACCTCTATTTGATACTACAAATCCTGGAGCCTGGCCTTTCCTCATTTTGCATTCTGTGTCGCTGATGTCTTCACTCCCTCCACCAAACACTGGAGCACTCTGACAACGGTTCTTCTCCAGTGTGCAAATACCATCCATTTGTACATTTTTCCCTGTCATTTTCTGCTGCTGAAACATTTCTGCCATACTTTAGAACGGCGTACGTTCCCAGGATTGCGATATATTGTGATTTTCTCTTCGCAGAAAAGTTGTTATCCCTTCTATTCACTTTCAAATTGAATTTCATATTGATTAAAGGTCCAGCCAGACTAGTGCTATTTAGTTATCCCTTATGAGAAAGTACCGTACAAAACATCTAATTTTCTGTTACATTCTATATCCAGTGTTTTTATATCATTGTACAGAACTTAACACTTAATTTTATTCCTGCTATAGAATTTTATGGGGTGGTCTTAAAAATCTTTAGGAGTAGACATAATTCTTTATTAATTTCTACTGGTTTTTAAAGTATTTCCTGTAGGACCTCTTTGCTTCCATCCGTAATAAATTCTTCAAGATATAGTTCACAAAGGTTCACTGAACAGGTGTAGATGATACACGAGAGCATGTTTAGCATTCTTAGACTTTGAGGCAGGACAACTTGGCCTGAACTACTTGAGGTCACTCGATTATTTTTTTTGCCCATTTACAGATAGGAAACTACACAGGTGTTAAGCTCCAGCTTCTTTATCAACTACAAAAACATGTGAAATTAGCTATTTATTTCAGAACGAACATTATCTCTCCACTTGAGCAACCCGAGACACTGGTTCCCATGGATAAGCGTTGAACACACGCTGCTGACTCAACAAGAGACGCTGAACTTTGTGCGCCGGTTATTTTACTGCAGGCACAGGAACAGGTCTCACGTACCATGTATTGAATAGCACCCTTTTTGGGCCCTCTAAGAAATTGTATTGGTCACCCTACATTTTGTACTTCATGAATAGCGCGATCACAAGGGGCTAACTGTCATCTTTCATGACGGGTAATGGTTTTAAACCAGTATTATTGTGGCCAAAGGAAAACAAGCGGTTACTTGCACGGGACACACTGCAGCACTCAAAAAATTCCCATTTTTACAGCACTGCATTTCTAAATATGTAAGAAACCTACTAAGCACTGAGTTTCTCTTTAGGAAGCAGAAGACCCTCCAGCCAAAAAAGAGAATTTACTATTTACAGGGTTGGCTGAGGGAGCGCAAGGCCAGCAAGGAAGGGCTGAACCTGTCAAACAACGAACTGGCATGAAATCCTTCTCCCACCCAACGCCAGTTCCTTTGAAAATGATTGATGTGCCCCTTTCAGTTAAGTGCAGTTTGAAATGCAGCTGCTAGGAGAGACATGAAACAAGAGATGGAAATAGACCACAACTGGTCACATAATCTAATATACAACAAGGAAAACCTTGCATAAAACTCAGTAATGACTTCCAGGAATGGATGGAGACAAAAACACGTCTGCAACACTGACCTGCAAGTGCAATTAAATAACTGCTTACTTTAATGAAGTATTTTAAAAGAACAAGGCAGTGCAATTCAGTTGGACTACTTCATCAAAATACATTCAACTTCAACCACCCTTAAAAACTAGGAAAATGTATCGTGAAATTTTATTTTAGTAATGATTTTCAGTTACAGAGAGAGGGTGGCGCTGACAGGGTGGCCACCACCCAGCTGCCTGTCAGCACAGCCTCATTCCTCAGACATCTTTGTCATTGATGACATTTTGATTTTCTATACTGCAGGACTGGCGTGGAACCAAGCACACAGAAAAAGGAAAGATTAACACCACAGGAGAGAAGCAAGCAGCCCAACATTATAGTCGTGGCCTGAGGGCAGACCCAAAGTGTTTCCAAGCGTTTCTCCAATGTATTTTTCAAGTATCTCACGCTTCCAGGAGCCTCTATGAAATGTAGCCAGTGCTTTCGCTGTATTGCTGTGGTCACTGCCACAAAATGTGTTCTGGAATGCAGCTGAGAATGTTTTATTGCATGCCCTTAATAGGGAATAGCCTAAAGGTTCATAGGCTTAATAATGAAAAAGACCTCTGCTGTTTCCTAGCTTTGTTTTTCCGTGGATTCCCATTACCGATGGCTCCATCGCTGCGTTATATTAATGCTGCAGTGCTGTACATTTGCCTGTACTGACACATTCAATTTATCCCTTCTGCCATTTTTTTGTTCCTGTTTCACCTATCTACATATCATCTAGCCCTGTCAAGGGACTGAAAAACTTCAGGGAACTACCATGGATTCAGGGTCAGTGATCCAGGATCTTTCAGGGGTTTCTTTTCGAGAGAGAGGATTAGCTACTATTCTCTGTCTGGTTATGACAAACAAGATATAATATTGCTGTTCAAAGGATTTCTATATTCTGCTCTGCTTCCTCTGTGAGCTGAGATGCAAATATGGCCTAATTCTTTAAGCTATATGTGCACGGGGACTTAAGGAAAAGTTGAAAAAGTTGAAGTTGTTGGCTGCACGCAGGATGCCACCTGGCAACGGGGTTATAATTGGACAATAATCCAATTCAAACCAAAGAGTGTTTCGGAAGATGCCGTTTCCCCTTCTCCCCCCAACTGCAACCTGCCCTTCGACAGCACCGACTGCTCCTGCGGTGCCTCCGCTTAACCGCTCTGCAGGAAAAACACGTGGCCCGAATTGCCGGGGTGTCTTCTGCCCACGCTTCCACTCACCTTTCAGCCCCACGCTCCCGTGGTTTGCCCAGGGGTGACGGTTGCTGCCCCAGCTCAGCACGGGGCCACAAGGAGTCGATGCGGGATGATGCTTGGAGGCTTCCGTGCAGCGCCTTCATCTGAAAGTCTCCATCTACTGCCTGGCCCAAGCATGTTTCAAATAACCAATTGTGATAGTAAAGCAAGTAGAGAAAGGTCTTGATGTGGGTCTTGGTAAGCAGTATTCATGGAGTTATATGCACCAGTGTTAAAAAAGAGGTGGGAAGGGTCTTTATCCCATGGATACTGGCAGGGCAGGAGAGCCAAGAGCCCCATCTGCTCACCACTGGAGCTGCCTGTCTGGGCACTCTTCCCGTTTTCCTGATGCTCAAGTTTCCCTGAAAGCATTGTAAATTAAGGAGTTCCTCCTTACAGGTTGATACGCAGATTATACACGTACTGTTCCATCAGCAGAACACCTACAACTACAGGAATGAATCAAAATTCAAAATAGATAAATGTCAAATTATCTGCACCTTAATGCTATCCAAGCTTCTTCCAGGAACGGAAACGTCGTCTTTATGCAATTCCTCTTATCACTTAGTTCGCAATATTCTCCGAGCCAATCAAACACTCAGGGTTCGCTCTGCCAAGATCATCTATATTCCAAAAAATCTCTTTATAGCAATGCTTTCAAGTTGTAGAACATGGAACACCACCAAATCACAAAGTTATTTTAAAGTGTGTCAGGTCACATTTACTACATGTCATTGACTTTCATGTATATAAAACGAACTATTAAAGTGCATGTGAATGCATGCATGCACATGTATGGCTGCCTATTTTATTTCTTCAGACAGCCATGCTCTACAAGAAGCCCGACTTCCCCAGGTTGAATGTTTTATTGCACATGAAATAAATCTTCAAAGAACGCCCAAGCACCTAAGGTTTTCTGTTTGGTTTTAAAAAAAGACAGCAAGCTTGTTCCTGTCATGCTTGTTCTACGCCAAGCTATGGGAATCAAACCAAGGATTGTTACTGCTTCAGATTTTCCTTTCTTCTAATCTCTGGAGTGACGTGAGAGGATTCAGTTCTGACTCTTGTGGAAACTGGTGTCAACAAAACAAGCACCTGAGCAATGGTAGGCAAAAATCCTCCTCTGCCCTGTGCACATCATTGGGATGCCTCAGCTTTCTCTGGATGCAGCTCTACTGGGAGGCACCTGCGATTCCACCTGTTCCTCACTGACCTTCCTGCTGTAGCAGCCAGTAAGTACACACATACTCAGGGGTCTTTAAAGAAAAACAATATAAAGATCATGAAACTCATTTCATGTAGGGGAAAATGTTGGAAATAAATTTTCAATATCTGCAAATATGGGGGGTTTTGGGTTTTTCTGTTTGTTTTTTTTTTAATATTTTAACTCTTTGGGACTTTTGGCTTTGTTTGCTTTTAGTTTAAACACATTTTCTTACAGGCTACATAGTATTTCAAGCAGTACGTATTTGTCACATGTTGAACAAAGTGAAATAAAGTGAAATATCTGACCTGGAAGAAGTCCCCCACTGCCTGGGAACATGGTAGTTTGAAATCTTTAACAAGAATAAGCTGCAGCCACTACTGCAGGTGCCAAGAAGATGTTGCTGTTGTAGACACGTCACTTAGTTGGACAGCTTAGCCCAACTTAGTCAAAGTTATGTACCTGGGTATTGGGAATAGGAGGAAAAAAAAAAAAAAGTGTCTCATAGTTTTCCTTTGTGTATCTGCAAAACCAGGCACAAGACGCAAAGTGTTCGCTCTGAAGTCCTGAATCTCCAAAACCAAATCAATATTACTTACTACAGCTAACAATCCCTCAAAACCCAGCCTTAAATGCAAACCTGGGGTTGTTTTTCTCCTGTTGCCGGTTCAACTACCTTTAATTTCAAACTGAGAATCACCCCCCAACTCTAAAGTGTTGATCGGCGCATTTTTAAGTTGAAAATCTTAAAAAAGAAAAAAAAAAAATCCATCCAAAAGCACACTCATACAAATTGTCAATTCTGAAAATTAACCTTACGAGTAAGAAAGATAACTCATCCTTTTTCTCAGCCTCAAAACATAAAAAACCAGGAAATCAATAAAGTAAAATCAACCTTTTCACCACGGCCTGATTCACCACTGCGGAACGTGGCTCAGGGAAACGACTCAGTCTTGCCAAGAAGCATCCTCACCCTCTTCCAGGGACCACGGGACGGGCTGCAGACCAGGAGGTGCCAAACGGGAGTGGGTGGTAACAGCTGCTTCTATTAATGTGCTTTTTGCCTCCGAGAACGGTACGTTTCAGACAGAGCTGTGAGACCTTCACTCTTTGAATCGCTGCTGCTCCCACCACACGGGGGCTGAGGAGAGGCAGAACAGCAAAGAACTGTGGCAGCGGCTCCCCGTGCGGCCAGTCCTGTTATCCCCTAACCAGCTGGGAAGGCAGGGAGCTGCTCCCTTGGATCTCCCGTGCCAGCTGGACGGGAAGAAAGGTTCAAGTCGGTGCTTCAGTTTTGCCTTCTCTGCGTACTGGGTGCTGAGGAGTTCGCACGTCTGCTGAGCTGATCACAGAATCACAGAATCACTTGGGTTGGAAGAGACCTTCAAGATCATCGAGTCCAACCATAAACCTATGCCAAAACCACCCCTAACCCATGTCCCTCAGCACCACGTCTGCCCCTCTTTTAAATACCTCCAGGGACGGCGACTCCACCACCTCCCTGGGCAGCCTGTTCCAATGCCTGATAACCCTTTCGGTAAAGAAGTTTTTCCTAATATCCAACCTAAACCTCCCCTGGCACAACTTGAGGCCATTTCCCCTTGTCCTGTCGCTTGTTACTTGGGAGAAGAGATTGACCCCGCCTGGCTATAACCTCCTTTCAGGGAGCTGTAGAGAGTGAGAAGGTCTGCCCTCAACCTTCTCTTCTCCAGGCTAAACAATCCCAACTCCCTCAGCCGCTCCTCATAAGACTTGTTCTCCAGACCCCTCCCCAGCTCCGTTGCCCTTCTCTGGACACGCTCCAGCACCTCAATGTCTCTCTGATACTGCGGTGCCCAAAACTGAACACAGTACTCACGTTTTGGGGGTAATGCGTAATGTAAGCAACAAAAGCAAAAGACAACCAAAACCCACAGCACACCTTGTCATAAGGCTTATGAGAACTCACCTTCAACCATGTTCCCTAACAAAACTACCCTAAAGTTCAAGGCTAGTATTTACATACATAGCCACAGAAGGACATTATTGTTTGGAGGAAGCGACCCCACCGCCACCTCACCAACGTTTGTAGATGTATCTCCTCCATAAATTCATCTCCAGCCGAACTTCACCAGGTTACACACCCAGAAACGCCCTGTTAGAGCCATCCAGACAATAAATGATGATTGTTAATAACTTCCCCACCTTTCCTTTTCCATCTACCCTGCCAATGACTGACAAACCTTGCCAGCAGCCCCTTTTGAACACGGCAGAACTAGGTTTTACAACTCATATTCAACCAGGAAACTCCCAGAAAGAACCAGCAATGCAGTGCTGTTACGGAACATGGCTCAAACGATACTAAATGCTGCTTTTTCAGGACTTTTCAGTCACTACCCGAGCGAGACACCTTGTAGTCTAGAAGCTGGATGTTCACAAGCATTTTAAACAATGGAAGGTGTCGAACAGTAACAGCTATTGACTGACATTCGTATGAACTCTGAGTAATCAGAAATTCTCGCTGTTAGGGCTTGAGTTTTCGTATTATTTTAAGCTACCTAAAAACCACAAGACGAGCTGGCAGAGGCCTGGTGTGGAGCGCTGGTCTTCAGGATGAAAGCCGAACCTCCACCCGTGCCTGAGCTACAGAAAGGTGCATTAAGGCCTTTTTACATTTTTAAGTTGCAGTGGGAACAGTAACAAAAAACCAGCTCAGTCCATATTTTTAATTCACAAATACCCTACAATTGCCATTCCAGAAGCCCCAAGCAGTTCACAAACATAAGATTACAAAGCAAGGCTAATATCTATCAGAACATCGTGCATATGTATAAGGGCATAAAGACTCTGCAGGACAAGTCTCAAGATGGAAAAGCCAACACATATTTTTTTCCAGACAGTAAAACAGACCCTCAATACGAACTAGGGCACACTTCAGACTTTTTTTTGGCAAATGTAGATGTACTCTTGGGCCACGGCAATTTGTACGGACACCAAAGCGCGTTTTTGCCTGGCAGTGGGCACACACGGAAAACTTTATTTGTCCGACCAGACTTTATTTTATGTCCAAAACTTTATTTGAACCAACAGGCAGAAAACCACATCCAACACAAGTTCTGATTGAAAACAACGAAGCTCATTGATTCCAGTCTGACAGATAACGCACGCAAGAACTCTGGCTACTGCAATGATGTACTGAAAATCATTAAGGTTATAATAAAGCCAATGCAATAACAGCAAAATTGCACTTTAAACTTCTACCGTGAGCCCACTGATGGCTGCTGCCTGGTCCCAGCCTGCCTGGACAGGCTACCCTTCATGTTTGGCGTGTCGGGCACTAGACAAGGTGGTAGACAAACCTCTTCTCCCTCCGAGAGGTCCAAAGCAACAGATGGAGCAATTAGCTCCCTGCCCCACAATATTGCTGGGTTTTGAGCAGAGGGTGCCAGGGAAGATAATTGCTTTCCCTGCTCTCCTGGAATATGCTGCATTGTTTGCTGACAAACTCTCTTACTCAAAACACACACCATAAAGCCCAGGGCAGTGAAGCATTCGTATGCCTCCGTAAACGTAGCTAACCACAAAAATTCATCCCTAGTGCAACATCCAGCCTTTTGAGGTAAGTCTCTAGCCATTCCAGAGACACAAAACACAGTTATGTGAGACGTACCAAGATGTTGCCTTTTTACATACTAAAATAGAGACTGAAGAGATGTTTCCACCCCACTTTAACCAAAAAATGCCAACACTGTGTCTCAGTCCCTTAGTGGCCACATTTCAGCAGTAGGCCATTTAATTTATATTTGGCTTTGTGGCACGGAGAGCAAATCTGGATACAAAATGATAATTAAGCATTTTGAATTAATTGCTATTATGGCCTTGACATTTAAACTTGTCAGTTCTCTCTCTATATAAAAAAAAAAGACTGTTATAGCTGCTTCAACCTTGCTTTCCTTATTTTTCTCTTTTCTACTACGTTTTTTCTAAAATTAAAGTAAAACATTTACAAACGCTTCAACAACCTACGCATTTCTTCGTGTATCACTGTACACAGCATGCTGCAGTACTGAACATATTTTAGTTTAAGATCATTACAGGCTGAGAACAACAGATTTTCAAATTACCAGGTCATGCCACACATCTAAATTGCCACTGAATTTATCCCTCTCAAAATAAGCCTTTATGCACTGCAAGTCCAGGTTAAAGTGTTCCAGAGGGCTTAAGGCAATTTCAGGGCCAAGTTATCCCACACAATTCCCAATGAGAGCTCACCAGACTGTGCTACAAGTGAATCGCTGCTCTCAACTGGTCACACAGGAACCTGTGGATCTCCTGGTGAAAAAGCACCTTTAACTGGTGTTGCTGCTCTCTCCATACCTCAGGCAGGCTGCTCCTCTAGCAGGGTATTCGTATGGAATGGGTTTTTTTTCTCCCGAACACCTCAAGCCACATACGTTTAGCGAGGCACAACATGGACAGCGTTTATTTCTTGAGACATTTTATACTGGGCAGTTTCAATCTACTGCTTTGCAGCAAAGTAATGAGCATCACCTATAATATATTCCATGTCTTGAAATTATTTATGCAACGTCCCAGAACTTGCCAAGTACCATCCTTGAAGATTTGCAATTCAAACTTCAGCGGGATCGGATCACATAAACCTAACTCAAACAGAACTCCATCGGCTTGGACAGAACGCAGTTCATGCCAAGTTCATGCTCATACAAATCTACTTAAGGACTGACACACAAAGAAACACCGTAGTATTTTATATGAAATAACAGATTTTGCGTGCAGCGTATCGCACCCGTTGCCACTTGTCCCTACTGAAGCTGCCCTGCCTTGTACCACTCCTCGCCTGTTCCTTTACCTCCCAGCGAGTCCCAGCCTCTGGTCGATACTCACTCCCTGGCAAAGTTCCAACCATTTCATTTTTCCAGAAGTGAGTCTCTGTCACACACAGTTTGGTCACTTGCCTGTGAGGGATTTTTTTAAATGGAGTAGGCTAGACCACAGGAGAAAAGGAGGCAAAAACCAGCTGCTCCCAGATACGCAATGCCTGAAACCACACACACATTATTTCTACCAGCCCAAACTGTCTCTAGAGAAACAGCTCTTGGGCCCACGGTCTGTCAAAAACATGATCTTCTGCAGGATCTGCAGTTGCATGGAGGAAATAGGGCATTATTTATAGTAAGTGGGAAGCCATTATTAATTCATTTGCATTGACTATAAAACCAAAAATGAGCCATTATGACATTCAGAGGACAGTGGCACAGCACAGTTCTGGTGCAATTCAGCGTGAAGTGCTCTGGAAATCTTTGACAATTTTCCACACTGGGAGGATGGTTTTCTAGGATGTGTATAAACAGCAGGACATTAGTGCGAGAGGGACGTGCTTTATTACTTCTTCAGAGTCTCCCTTTGTCACAGGGCCCTTGCCTACAAAAGGTAAAAACTTGTTGCAAACCTTCCCCACGCAGGCTAAAGCTGCCAACAGTATCTGGAAGGTCAGGCAGAACCCACTTTTCCAGCACCACATGCGCTCCTGCTTCGGAATTGTGGCAGCCAGTTTCACCTGCCAAGTCTCAAAGGACAAAGAGCTTCTCCATACCATCACCTCCTCCTACGGAATTCCTGGTAAGAAAAGTAGAACGTGGAAAAGCCCCAGTTACAAGGGGGCTATCCCCCGCCCCAGTGAGGGACACCCACATGGGACAGCCACATACAGCATCCCAAGGATTTTCCCAAGGCTTTTCCCCAGCTCAGCAGGCAACACCTCCTCCTGCCCAGCACAAACCCTCGCTCAAGCGGCTGGAACCAACAGGGAGCTGGAGAAGGTCTTGATGAAACGTACATAGTACCTCCAGCAAAGTATCAGAATATCGGAGAGCTTCGCTGCAGAGAAGGTGGGGGGAGGATTTCATCGCTTCTCCTCCCAGCTGGCCACTGAGAAGACTCCTCTTGTCTGTCTTTCCCTTCTTTTTTTCTGTTTTTTTTTTTTCTTTTGAAGAGGAAGGGGGGAGAGTTTGGTTTCCCACCCCCCAAAATAACTTATTGCCATTGCGACAGATGTTACTCACTGTTTTGCACAAGCCTGTCCTGACATCACTTGTGCAACCATATTACACAAATTAGGAAAGGAACAAACACCAAAATAGTGCCCATCAGAAGAACACCGGAGAGATACCAAATACACCAAGGTCTCTGGGGTAACATGCAGTTGCTATTTACCACACAAAAGCCAAGAGAATGGCAAGTGCTACAACTGTGGCACATCCCTACAACTGCACAAGCTAAAAGCAACAAACAAAACCTTGGCATATCCCTTCTCACCATTCAAAGCAGGAGAAGCTTTGCTAATCCTCCATTTATACACGGAAAAAATAAAGCAAAGCCATTAACTCCGTTTTCACCATCACTTCAAACTGATCCTCCCAGGCCTCCCAACAACTCGGTCCTCTACCTGAGCCACCTCCTTCCCACAAACCACTCAGAAGAAGAGGAAAGTTGTGCAAATGGGAAGAGGACACCTTCTGCCCCTTTTCCTATTCAACCAGTTAGAAATCGCACGCGGCAGTGGTCCCAGGACAGGTCAGACTGAAGTGTCCCCCATGCACTGCAAGGTTTCAAAAGGAGGTTTAGATAGACTTGTTCCTGTTCTTGTACCTCACATCACCACCTCTGTGACATATCTCACACTCTGACACCAAGGGCAGATTCTTTTCTCCACTTGTGTCCCACGTACTTGGATACTTGGGACTTGTCAAGACGCATCTTGACAATCCCCTTTGCTCTCCATTCTGAAGCTTTAGCAAAAAAAACCCAGCGCCTTTGAGGGTGAGGTTTGGAGCCGCACCACTGAGCAACAGGCTTTTAATGCTTTTTTAATCTGCATGGCAGATTCTGCCTCAGGGTTACATCAACCTATGCACACCCCTGTGCCGCACCACATAGTTAGACCTGGAGACATGCTCCAGCTAGAAACACCTACGTACCCCAAACCAGGAGCAACCTGGAGCACTTGGAGAAAGAGAACTAAACTCCAAAGTGGCTTAGTCTACTTTCAGCAGCGATTGCTAGTTTGAAATGCTCACTCAAGTCAAGGAGCTCAAACAAACTTCCTAAAAGGTGATAAATGCTCTCAATTATAACACCGTACCGCTGCCTCCCCCACGCCTAGTCTGTAATGATGGCCTCTACAGGACTGCTCAGGGTCAGCGGCCTACTGCTCTGCTGAATACTAATCATGTTGATTCCAGTTAGAAAATACCAGACTAATGAATCCTGCTCCAGGTGCTTATGCGCTGGGTACCTGCCTGCTCAGCAAAACTCATGTCAGCCCATTAGAGATTTTTCTTTCGTAATGGTAACATTCTGAAACTCTGCAAGGCGACAGAAAAACTGTGTGGTTGGGCATTTCCCCCCCCCCCCCCCCCCCTCGTCTTTNCCCCCCCCCCCCATTATTATTTTTCTTCACATCACTTTGCAGAGCTTTAAGTACATGATAAAAGTTTACCAAAATAATCTCAGCCCAGACTGTACATTAGCTATTCACTCTTATGAATGCTTGCTGCACTGGACATAAAACCATGTATTTTTTTTTTTTTTTATGACAGGGATTCCTTTCTTTTATTGTAATCTTTTATTAGCTTTTATTCTCAGTTGTCCACTTTGATTTAAGGTACATCTTTCCTCTAGACTGACAAGGCAGCATGAAGCAGGCATATCAAAGCTAAAGAGTTATTTACTTGAAAAATGCCAGCTTTGAAGATCCCTTCTCTTCTCTTAAATGGAGTCTTTCAAAGTCCAGTGTATGCAACTCCCCAGTGAGTAAAATAGACTGCACTCCTCATACAGCTGCTCTTCAGCAGTCTGTGATCCATTTCAGGCAATTTATAAAGCCTGCATAATGGAGTTAACACAAAATGCCATTCCCTCAGAGTTAAAAAACACACAGTGAAGTTCCATGAAGAACAGTGTAGAGAAAAATACTTGGATGTAGATCTTGGCAACAGTTCTCTACACGGTGTGTCCGTCCTCATTCATAACACCTTTGGGAGAATGCCTGGCTTTGGAAGAAACAACCCTCTAACAGGATGACCATAAAGTCCTGTTTACTTCCCCTGTTCTCCTCAACCCCTGACTAAAAATCCTCAGGTCCTCGATTTAGTCTGCAGCTTCCTCATTCATCATCCCACCCTCAACACACACCAATGGCTGATACTGCAACGTTAAAAATCAAGGATGAGAGAACTGTCTCCTGCTCAGAAGAGTGAGATTTTTGAGTAAGAGGAATAGTAAATTAAAGATTTCTTTTAAAGGAAACAAGAACCTGTGATATACCCCACTGAAGGCCATGACAAATAAGGAACAAAATCAATCGTAGAGTAATTCAGGTTGGGGGAGTCCTCTGCAAATCATCTGGTCCATCTCCTCACCCAAAGCACAGCTAACTTGAAAGTTACATTCAGCTTTGAGATTTGAACAGATCTATTTCTGCCGGTCCTCTCATGGAGCACCTGCAAGATGACTGAGCTCTGTCCTCTTTCTTACAACTATTACTCAGCCCGTCCCCTGCCTCACTTCCCTCAGGGCTTCACATATCATCATCTTACGGCCACAGCAGCCAACGCCGCTGCTAACCTTCAGAGTCCCAAACTGTTCGTGAGTAGCAGCTCCAACTGAGAATCTCCTCTTTTTTGGCTCATCCAGCACCTACAACCTAAACTTATTCTTGCTGCACTCCAACAACCTCTTGGATTGCTTGTGTCCTGCCGTGCTGCCTTCCAGCAGATGCTGGGATAAGATTTCTGTATGAAAAGAGCATTTACAAGAAGCTCAAGTAACCCACAGGCTTCCATGAGACCCCACCAACAGAGTTCACACCTGCCAGCCCATGGCTTGTGTTACCACCATGACCTGAAGCCAGTCACAGAGACAGATGTTCCTCCCCATATGCAAGCACAAAAATTTAGCATATACTGTTTTCTTTTGCAAGCATGGAAATGTTTGGGGGAAAAAGATGGCCTTTTTTTTTACTCCCCCAAGACACAAGAAAAAACAGGTTGAACATATGTTGCTCATGATCTTGGAGAGGGGGAATCTCTCAACACCCTCCTCATTCCTTGATGTCAGAGAGTTTGCTGGGTTCTCCCTGTTCCCATTCACACCGGAGTCGTATTTTTTTTATTTTTATTTTTTTCTAAAGCTGAAATTGACTACATGAAGTTTTGACAGTCTTGACAGCATCATGTGTCTTCCAAAGCTTTCCAGCACAAGCAAGAATAAAAAGTAAAAATGGAAATTGAGTATTATTTCATGACTCACTAAGGGGCGATTTGTATGCAAGTCTGCACAGCGGTTTGGTTAACTCATCAAAATTTTACGTCAAAACAAAACTCTTAGGACTCTGACCTTCTGCTCTCCAAAAAGCAGGGAGGATTCTTGCATCACACTTTTGACATCTCTTCCTTAAAAACTGAAAGAAGAACTGCCTTGCAAATAGGATTCAACTCTAGAGGATGATAAAAGGCTACTGAAATTAACAAATAAGTCAACTTTTTGTTTAAAATCTAACATGTATCCTGCTAGCGGTCTGGGATAGAGAAGTTTGTCGCCTACTTTACTGCTAGTTCACCGCGCAAAGGGCAGTTAGCAACCGAACGCTGTCTTCTTTTGCAAACACCCTGAAACACAAAGCAAGCTCACAACATTAACCCTGGAATCTTTTAGGTGATTTTACATGGACAGGTTTGCCACGATCAGCGAACAACCGGGTGACGCAGAATTTTCCCAGTTGTCCCACACCTCAGAAATACAAGAAGTGTCCGTTCATGCCCACTGAAGTCCATGATGCCACAGTGCTGTACACCTGTTAAATATGCAGTTATATAAAAATGAAGACTGCGACTTTGACATGTTCTGACGCCCTCCATACGCCTTCACATCTCAGGTAGCTGCAGGCACCAGAATTGTAGGGGCCAGAAGACCAGATTTCTTCCCTGCATCCCCAGAATGAGGGATTGAAGGGCAAAAATCAAAAAGACTACGTACCACAGCAAGGCATGAAGGACAACTCGGCATCGAGCACATTAAACCACGAGCAACTCTGCACTCATCAAGGCCTGGCGAAGCACTGTGGTCAGCAGAAGCACAATGACATTTAGGGAAGCCAACATTGGAAAAATTGCTCCTGCCGTGAAGCCATCGTTTACTTGCAGGTAATTGCCTGTCTGGCTGATTACTGCAAGGACATGTGGATCTCCCACAGCGCTGAGCTACCTATGACATGCACAATAATGTGTTTTCTCTGCCTCTTGTATTGCGATAAACACGGTGTTACTGTTTTCATACAGAAGCAGTATTCTCTGGCAAGGGTTTCTCTTGCCAGGGCTGCTGGCAAGCCCACTGTAGGTTCATCTATATTTCTAGGAATTTTAGTTTCTCTCGCAGACCAGGAATACAGGGGCTTTTTGCAAGGCACGCGTTCACAACAGAAAAACAAACTGCATCCATCAGCAGCAAGTCCGAGCAGTTAGTTGGATCCTAGACTTTCCCACACGGTGCTTTTGAATTCTCCTCCCGAACACACACTTAACCCTTGTCCTCACTAGCTCTTCCATCGTTTGATTCTGCAACGTAAACTCTAGGCAGATTAATTCTCAGGGTGGGCAACCATATTTCTCATCCTTTTGGAAAGACGGAGGGTGAAACAGGAATGGACTGACAGGGTTTCCAGGTCCGTGCTGCTGGGGAAAACAGCAGCAGTGTTGGTTCATGACTGTTTGCTGAGCCCCACAAAACACAGCAGTTCCAGCCCACTCCAAAAGTAGCAAAGACATCACCACAGCTGCCAGCACAACTCCACCCCTGTGGCCACCTGAACTTAGAAGAAACTTTACAGGCACAGAAATATAAACCGTAGTCCCTTCCCTAAGTGAAGATTCTAGTTTACAGTGACTGAAAACTTTCTTTACCTGAAAAAAAAAATTAAAGTAATCAATGGTTAGTGAGTTCCTGCAGATATCCACACTAAATCCATTATTAACCCAGCATACAATAAAAATGTTTATACTCTACAGCACTAAAGGAATTAACTACAGGCAAACAACTCTGTAAATCCCACAAATCTTTCACGACTCAATGTGTTTAATAACAGTACCTCACTTCAATGAATAATACACAATAATGACTACAGTAATATAATAATTAGTTTTTTGCCTCCCATCTATCTGCCACTACATAAATGTAGAAGTGGGACCTATGTATTTTTTGACAATTACCATTTCTTTTCCTCTATTTAGAAACAAATGTAATTACTTCAACTAGAGAAGACAGAATTACTTCTGCAGCAGAGTCAAAACACGCATCAACACTCATTTTCTGTAATTATTTCACAAGCAGCTCTGTCTGGCATCTTTCTCGAATGAAAGGAGTTTTCAAAAGGCCTTTGGCTACTTAATGAGCAGCACACAATTACAGGCACAACTGAAGGAAAAATAAAGGCAAAAAAGAAGAGGTTCTCACCATTCGTTTAACCTTCTCTTCTAGCGTCTGCCTTTAAACACAAAATAACTTCAGAGAACAAGATGAACCTCCTCATACCCCCACTTTTCTGCTGTACTTGACAGACAGTGAGAGTTGCCAACTGTCTCTTCCAGGACAGAGAAATGTCACGGCTAGGATATAAATAAATACTGTCTATATATCCATGTTTGACTTCCTGGTAACATATTATCGTAGCCTCTTGAAAAGAGTGTTGTGATTAGCCTTAAATTTTTGAAATTATCATTTATTAGGTTATTGTCTAGACATAAAAACCACACGCAGCTCCCGTATAATCCCCGATGAATTAACACATCACAGAGTGCTCATGCTTAAATTGGTCCCAGAGTTAAACGTAACTAGTAAAAACAAGCGTGGCATGGAGCAAAGTATTAGGAAGAGCTGAGGGTACATCCCTGCATTAGTTACAAGTCAGTGGTGGGGGTGGGGGCAGTTACCATCGGAGGCCAGAGGAAAAGCCCCCCCAGATGCTTTTTGCTTGGATTAGCCAAGAGCTTTACCTCTTCCCCACACTGGAAGCTCCTGAGGATTGGAGGAACAAAGACAACAGGCAAGAGGAGACAGGCTACTCTTGACAGCCAGATTTTTCTCTCATCAGTCTTCAAGAAAAATAAGATGTGACACGAGTATGACAAAAGGCTATTCCCCTTCCACAAGCTTCCGAAAGAGAAGAGGCACAAAAAGTCCTAGGTATTCTTACAGCCCCCACGCTCCCACACAAATTCGTCACCCTTCCGACACCCAAAGCCTGACAACTCCTGCCACGAGCTTTTATGAATTAAAAAAAGAACTATTTTAAATTCAAATCAGGTGGCACAGTTATCAAGTTATTTTTATACTCTGCTGCACTTCTAAGACAAACTTGGAGTCTCCTTCACTTCCCAAACAGGTGCTTTTTAAGGCAGAGATGAGTAAACAGCACACCCCAGTTCCTCACGCCGCTCACTTTACGGATGACAGAATGATTAGTACCACAGAACAATGTATTAAACCAAAGGATTAAGTAGTCAGAATATGTCCAACCTGAAGACAGACAAGTAACAAGAAAGTGCCTTAGCGGTGCAAAACTCTAATAAGTAAAAAGCAAAGAAGTAGCTTCAGGTTTAAGTAGTTCTAAACTCAGTTCATAGTGAGATTAGCGTCGATTTGGCAGGGGAAAAAAAATTAAACCTCTAAAGATAAATCTGTAAAATCACGGGCTATTTGTACAATGGTGTCAAACAGTTTGCCATAAATTTAAGGGATATTCACGGCAGCGAACAATCGTAAGATCTCAAATCCAGATACCTAAGCAGAACAGAAATTTGGATGTTTCAAGAACCGAAGATGAATTTTAATGACTTAAGAGAAAATTGAGACGGGAAATTGCCTTTCAAATCTTCTTCCACAGCAGTTAATGCTTCAAACTGCCACCTACTATACAAGACAAAACCTCATTTTGTCTCATCTTGGGCTGGCAGAACCAGTAACTAGAAATCCAGATGAGAACCTGCACTGCATTTTAAATGTGATAGTTACTGCTTGGGCCAGGAGTCAGATTTAAATCCACGTTTGCCCCTGATTTTATTTATTTCTTTATTTTTAGAACCTAAGGCAGGTTACTCAATTTCATTGAAACCACTTGTCATTAATTCCATTGAAAGCACTTTATCCCACATGCAGGGATAGGAAGGAAGCTGCTCAGTTTTCTAATTAGGCTTTAGACTGGTTTTAGAGTGAATAAAGGCCACAGCCTGCTGACCCTGCAACGACTTACATGCAAAAGCAAGAAAAAGGACTCAGATTTCAATAAAACACAATGCAAAGGGCTAACGGCTCACTGAAGGGGCCACAGGCCAGAAAGAAACCAATCAATGCATAAAAGCAAAATGGCAATAAAAACACCACTGCCAAACCCTGGGACTAAAGGAGTGGGAGAGTTATTTGAGTGCCTGCCCTTGTCTTTGCTATTACAGAGACCCTCCTGCCTCTGTCCCCTCCTGCCTGCCGAGCTGCTCCTTGTGTCACCGAGCCCTTCTGGAAGGAACCAGAAGTCACAGCGAGTCGAGATGGGCTGTGACCAGCCCTGGCCCCTGCTCACCTCTTCTGGTTGTGGGACCAGTGTCCAAGGCGGTGCATCAGCCGTTCTCCAACCAAGGACCCGCAGCACCATCTCCTCCGCCAGCGCGACCCAGCCATCGCTGATTAATCCAGGAAAGGCTGGCTGCATCTGCCTCACCAGGGTGTTTCAATGACAAACTAGCCCCCTAAGAAAGATTTACCAAACTGAAACGCAATACATCACTGAATTTCCACAGTCAAAAGCAGTGACAAGTGTGTCCCAGAGTGCAGGGTGTTAGTTATATCAAACGTTGAAGCCAACATGTTCTTACCCTCCCCGTTTCCAAATGTGCCATAATATTTACTGCTACAATATCTTTCCTCATCAACCCTTTAACTATCTCCTATGGAGTCTAATTAAAATGAAGTATTGTAACATACAATCAACACTTGCATACTATTGATAGATACTCACAGATGTTATTACAGAGAAATAGCTCCTCAGCACTGATTAACATAGAAAGCCTAACAGAAAGTTTCTGTGTTTTCCCCATTATACGTCGAGCTTAACACTTCGGTAATAGGAAAGTTTGCTTCGCCTCCGTTTTAATTACTTTACTAACACTTTACACTTGAACACCAATGCTTGGAATTAGGCAGTAATTAGGAGATCCCTCCTCTTTCATCTGTTACTTCAGCCTCAGCCACGCTGAGAACAGTAACAATCTTCAGATTTCTTTTTCAGTTTGAGACAGCAGACTCGGTGTATAAATAAATAAACATTTATACGGTGTCCGAGTAAATTGAACAGTGATTGCCTGAGGAAGCAGGGAGGAGAAACGTCACTGGACTGAGTGGCTTCTGGCTCGTGCGGAAGGGAAAAGGTGCAACGACCATCCAACCAGTTGCCAAACTTTAACGCAACGACAGAACAATGACCTTACCACATTTTATGCCTCTCTCTGTATTTGTTAGTAGGGTAACGGGGCGTATGAGCCCTGGATAAAGATGGGTTTCCCACAGCACAAACACACGCGATGGCAGATTCTATGGAGCGCTCACATACGTTTGCCCACACACACTCAAGAGGAGCCACCAGTTTCTCTCTACAACATCCTGCAGAAACAAAACGTCCCCAACTTACGTTATTATAAAGAACACATTATGTGGTATCAAATAATGAGATCTTCCCCAAAGCTGCTTCTAAGCAAGTGACACAGCTTAGATATTTAATTTGCCATACATTTTACTCAGAGGTTATTTCCCCCACCCTACAAACACACAACTTGGTACCTTTAGGTCTTCAGGCAATTTGCCCCCCAGGTATGAAACTGCATCCGAGTAATGCTACAATGGTTGAATTATTATTTGAAAATGCCTTGCACACCGTGCCTTGCAAGTTTCTAGGAAGATTAATTATAACCTAAAGGTCTTACACAGACAACACAATCTGCAGGATGAAAAAACCCCAATTCCATGATGCTTCACCCTCCCAGGACAACACCGAGAGTCTGAAGGCAGCAGGACTCGCTACCCACCTAACACACCAGTCAAAGCAAACAGGCGCCCCAGAGCTGCGAGCTGGCATAGCCCTTCAAGGAACCAGAGATCTGAGACTGTGCTTTGAGGGAGGAGAAGCCGAGCTCTTATTCCCACGAGGATGAAGCACCAGCTCAGCTCTGAAATTCAAATACTCCCCCCCTCCCCCCCCCCCACTAGAAGGGAGATAATAAAATTTAAAGAAAATACAGGAAACAGAAGTGAGAGATGATAATGTAAAAGTTGAACAGCACTCAATCCTGCACTGCTGTATCCACAGTGAACTCAGCAGCATTCCAGACATCCACCGCTCCTCCCCCTCTAACCTGAGCACAGCATATTATTAAGACCGTAATAGCTTTGCATTAAAAAAACGAAATAACAACAAAACAACACAAAAAAAAAAGAACAAAACCAAAAAACACACCCCCCCCCAAAAAAAAAAAAAAACACCCCAAACCATCACACACAAAAAACCTGGTACGACGCAATGTAAAGGCGGCCAAGAAGCCGTGCTTTTCTGAAACTTCCATATCAAAGCTCCCCTTGTAAACGTCTCTCTCGCACGGTACATCTTGACACCCACAGGTTGTCTCAGCAACACAGGAAACGTGAAGCTTTGGAGATCACACCGACTGGCGGTTCCTGAGGCTCCCATGCTTCTCTTCCAGCAGACAACACACCACACAGCGCAAGGCTCCCTAGATGCTCTGGGACAGTATTTTAGCCTAAGCCAAGTTGAAATCATTGCAAGCTATATAATTTGGCAGGTACCGTTGTAAGAAGCTCAGAGAACCCAAAGGAGTTTGAGCTAATGGCGACCAGTAGAGGCCACAGTGCCACGTGTTTCCAGCAGCAGCAAAGGTGTCCCTGGTACCCTCTGGGGACCTCTAGAACAGACACCAGATCTTCTCCCATCTCCCCTCCAGTACAGCAAAAAAAGTTAATGGAGGTAGTGAGGAAATCTGCTTTCTCATCAGCCTTTTGAGGCTGGAGAACAGCACTTCCAGCCAGGTTCTCAGCCAAGCACAAAGCTCCAGCTCTGCATCCCACCGCCTGATGACTCTCTTGGGGCTGGACACAAAGGCAAACAGGGAGCAGATCGAAAAAAGCTGCCCCTTTAACAACCTGCCCCTTACCTTACTCTCCTTATTTCCAGAACTAAACGTGCACCCACCACACAACTAAAATAAACACCCATTTTTCCTCTGCTAGGTCATCACAGGGAAAACGGTTGATTTTTCCACTAGGTAGAAAGGTTTTCCACCTCGAGGTGGAGCGATGCAGCAGAGAGGAGGAACACAGGGGGGCAATGCCTGCACTTTTGCGTGGAGAATAAAAGAACGATTTGTGACCATCACACGCTCATGAAAGAATACGCAAAATGAAGGTTTAAAAACAAACAAAAATCAGACCAAATTTAGCGAGGGTCTACTACGTAGGGAGTGGGAAAGGGACAGTTGGTTTCTGACTCAGGATTTTTGAGCTCTTTGTACCAACAGTCCTGTAACACTCATAAATATCACAAAAGCAAAGCAGGGAGGATTTTTAAGGAGAGACCTGTCAATGCAATCTGAGAATTGCTCAGCTTTGCTGCCCACAATACAGCCACGTTACTGTTATTTCTGTGCTCTGAATACGCAAGAAGGGAACCTGCAGTGGTGTGAAGGGTGCCCAGAGCATCTCAACAGTCCTCATGCTCCCAGGAGGGAACAGATGGAGTGCTGCAGGCTACAATTTGCTATTTCAGCCTGACTCCTTTAAGGGAGACAAATTTAAGCAAAACGCTGAAAGTGATATACCAGCAGTACCCTGGTCCTTAACCCAGGGGAAAAGCTAAGGTAGGACTGATTTCATAAACTCTTACAGGTATTTGAGTTTAAAAGCATTCCTATCTGTCAACATATACAAGTACATGATCAGAGGCAATGCCATTTCCCAATTCCTGTGCAAATCTCACGCATAGCATGGCAGATTTTGTCTTCCTGCGGTGAATGCAGGAGATTTCTGCATGATGTTTATGAAGTCTGTAACTCAAGCAGCAATTTAATCTCAGCCTGCTTTTTTCCCCCCTAACCTCTAGAGGATAACCTGCTTTTAGAGTTATTTACCTGCAATGGGAAATACGTGGTCAGCAGACAAATGTGTATGTCTGGGTAGGCATGTCTAGGTTAAAAGAGTAACTGTCCGGATTTGCTGACAACCGAAAAGGTCCAAGCAATCCCACTGCAAGTGGTCAAAGGGATAAAACTGATTGTGCCAAGTGGGATGGTTAGCAGAGGACAGATGCTACAGCAAGAGAGAAATACATCACCGAGTGAGGAAAAGCTGTTTTACAAGGACTGAAGGTTATGGATTTTAGTCATGTAGTAGGAAAATTGGACCCTGATTTCAGAACTTGGAGACAGCGAGAGAAAACATCATTTGAAGGGAAGAGTTGAGTTAGCCGAAACAGCCTCACATACAAAACCTGTTTAAGACCGAGGCGGAGACCGGGGAGCAAAAAACTGCATATGGAATGTCTAAATCTTTGTGCTCTTTAGAGCAGCAATCAGCTGTGATTTCATTTTATAAAACCCCATCATATGCATTTGGAAGGATGGGCCACTCGGAACACAAAAGCCATAAACCCGGAGTTCCCCCAGCTGCGCTCTCGGAAATCACACACTTCCCATACCAGACTGGGGAGGGCAGGGGGGCAAAGAGCACCAGGTCCTGGGGCAGTTGGGCCACAAACCTGTTTCTGGGTGGCAGGGACAGAGAGTCCCTGCCCCATGGCTGCCAGAGCCCGCTTCCCTGGAGCAGGGCTCTTTCTTTGGCTTGAAAAACTAATACACAATCCCAGATCTCAGATGCAACCGCAAGAAACCTCTGGCGCCTCCTCCCCGATGGGTTGTGTAGCATCGTATCACTCTGACATTATTCTTCCCAACACTTGTAGAAGGAAAATTTATAATATTTCTGTAAGATGAAGAGCATAGTGCCTCATAATCCATTCTATTCTACTAATTTAAACTGTGATTTCATAAGTACTTCTGTAGAGACTGCCCCTGCCGGATCTGAAATTAGGTAATCGTGGACACAGCGCAGCAATCACAGACAAAGAAATGCTGAATTATTTGCAAGGTCCTTTTTCATACTATGAATGAGGGAAGCATATTTGGGGGGAAAAAAAAAAAGGCAAAACTACCTACCCATTCTTTAAGATATTGCTGTTTCTGAACCTTAAGTACTCTGGAGGATATTTAAACAAAGACCCATCCCTTTCCCACCAACCTCACCCAGTGCTGACCCTCGTGGCAAAGGAATTTTGAGCAGAAAATTCAATCTTTTTCACATATGTAAATGCCCAGCATGGCCATGCAGATAGCAGGGTCAAATAGCCTTCAGTTATTTTGGCTAGACAAATGGAACATTTCACAGAACATATGCCGATTTTAATATTAATTCATTATACTGTCATCTGCATCACCTAAAATTGAGATTCAGGTATATTCTGAGTTTCTACAACTGCTCTTACTTCCCCTTAACTCCCATCACTTTGGAAGAGTACGGCGTCTTGTTGCTGGTGCTAACATTCCAGAATCAGCTTCTAAATGGAACAAATGCTAGAACACAGCTGTGGATGATGAACCTTTAGACACCTAGTAAGAAAAATAGAAGATAAGCTTGTGCCCCCTCATAAAAAAAGGATCTACTGTGCCAGGTGCTCTTATAGATTCTTCATGACAGACACTCCACCCTAACAAGCTGAATAAATTAGAGAAATGATGAACATTTCAGAGCTGTGAGTTGCAAATGAGAGGGGGTGGTCAAAGAATCTGATTGCTACTGCAATATTATGGTTTAAGAAAAAATATAGGAGCCTTCCTTTTTAATTACTGTTGTTGCAAGAAGTGCACAAAGTTAGGTGATGAAGTGCAGATATTTTAGCGGCAATTGCTCTAACCAGAAAAAAACAAAAAAAAGGATCTGTCTTCCTGAACAAAGAAACTCAACAGCACGGAGGCAGCTCACAACAGAAAACACACACCCCAGCAAATAGGATGTTGTTTGAAAGGAATATTTTGCTATAGAGCAAAACCATCCCACCACTCCTTTCTTTTGAGTTTCTTACATTGTACTTTGAACCAAGTTACCGTTGCTTAAACAAAACCACATCCCAGGCAGGGCTCTGCCTTCCCCTCCATCCACCCACAGCGCCTACTTTTAAAACATCTCAACATTTTACTGCCAAGGGAGGCCCCCTGACAGAGAAAAGGCAGGAGTAACAAGCTGATAATGACTATGCCTTCAGCACACAGGTACTTTTCTACAGCCTAATGAGTCCTCTAACAAGATAATATTACTTTTAGCTCAGGCCACCATGATGAGGTTTGAGATTACTCCTCGGTACAAGGCAAGAGCATCTTTTACATTGAGACGTACGCGGAGATAAATAAGGATAGACAAACTATCACTCATAGTAATGAGCCAAGTCTGATGGCCCGGGAGCACTGACACTAACCTGTGAGCCGCGGTCCAACCGCACTGCCAGCAGCCCGACAGGCTTGGAAGATTCCATACAAATTTCTGATCGGTGGCAGCGTAATGTACCGGGTATTATAGGAAGCACCTGTTTGCAGAGTTTGATTCCAACTCTCTTACACTGAGATATTTGCTGCTGTGTGAAAATAAGTAAATATTTGCTCTGCGGTGCCAGCTGGATCAGGGGAAAGCTATAAATTGCCTAAGCCTTTCATAGACAGTAGAAGGCTGGCAGAAGGCGCCTATCTGGAGTCCGCGTGCACAACATTAATTGGAAGCAACAACTATTGAAAGCAGCTTCAGAACATAAATGGGAACACCAGCAGTACCTACAAACCTCATTTTTACTCTGTGGATTGTGCGTCAGGTACTGCAAAGTTCATCTTTCGACTCCGTGGTTCCCGATTTCGTCAGAAGACTTAGGACAGCGAAGAGAATCAAGCAAGCCGCGTTTTCACATGGCAAACTGAAATTAGTATGAGTGCACCGTCAAGGGATTTACAAGAAAAAAAACCTTAATATGTGTGTTGAGGGATGGGAATCTGAGTTTACAAGAAACTTAACTCGCATCACCCAAAACCCCTTCCCATCACCACAAAGGAAATTATAGGATGCAACATAGTGATTTCTGTACATTGTAGAATGTAACATGCAACACTTCACACCAGTATTTTAATCTATTGCATGTATCAGACAACAACTCGAAGATATTTGGCCTCTATAATGCAGCAAGGGTGGCTGCTTTGTCTGAATTAGCACACCAGTTTTAATTCTGTATGAAAGGAAAAACCACCGCAGTTGTAGACTTGCTTTCGGGCAGAGTTTCTTTAGTGCCAATGAGATTCTTTCTGCCCAAGAAAAAGAACCATGGGGATCTTTTTCCCAGGGGAATGTGTTATAAATGTAAAAATAAACATTCATAGCCAAGTGACCTATAGAAGTGCAGGTGGAAAGATTTACTCCTGTATTAGGTTAACAAATAATCCATCTCAGGAGAATAAAACCAACTGGGAAGAACTGGTTCTATACATATGCGTACAGCAGTTGATACACAAGATGGCTTTTGGTGCAGTATTCCTTCTCTAAATTTGACATCCCACTCCTCTGCCTCACTCCCTCCTCTGTTAAAAAAAAGACAACTTAATGCCAACAGTTTATCTTCCTATTAAAAACATTACTAAAATAAATTTATCACTTGCAGGCTTTATCTTCAAAGCAGCGGACTTGCTTGATACATAATCTAATCTTTCAAGCTCACCAAAGATTCTTGTCAAACTTCATTAACTGACAAATCAAATTCCGGAGGTTTGAATCACTTTGCAAGACCTACTTCCCTCCTGCTTCTTTTTCATTCTCTAGTAAATGCTAGAAAAACTTCCAAATTGCCACAGGGAGCAAACTGTGACGGTAAAGGCTTTCAGATTTTGTTATCTTTGAGAGTTGTGGTCTTGCTTTAATCCCCCTTCCAATGGTCTCTGCACCAAGACTTTAGTTTAATAATTTAAAGGATTATTTGGCAGCTAAAACAAGGATTTGCGGATCTTGAGTGAAATACATTGTAGTAACAACTGTCAGCCTGATTTTGATGCTCAGGCCTATACGCCTCTCCAGCAATATTTGAGTACTTTGATATGGTCACAGCTATGGTCTACTTGAATACTATTTCTAAAGTCATAAAATATCCCACTGCTGCTTATTTTTTAAAAGCCTAGCTTAAAAACAAAAAGCTTTCAAGCTTTTTAGCTTATAAAACTAAAAAGCAAATATAACTTAAAAGGAATTGAAAGCATTTCTGGTTTTTTTCCCTCCCCTCATTGCACTCAGTGGAATAACAAATCGTTAAAACGGTGACTAAGTTTATAACCCCTGCCCATTCCCATGGCCATGGCAATCAACCGGATCCCAATCCAAAGCCCGGGGAGACCAAGGGTCTTCACTTTTCCTCCTGTGTAATGGAAACCGAGATACAAAGGGATCCCTGCATCTCCTCCAAGGGGGAATGAGATCTCTGGTTCCCCCTTGGTTTCCTCTTGTTCAGATACTGTAACATAACGGGTCACAGGAACGTCCACGGACACAACAGGTGGTTAAAAAAATAAAATAAAATCCCATTTTCAAGCTCAACCAGTATGAAAGTGCAACATACTTGTGCAGACAGACACATCATTACAGAAGAGGTTTGGTGCTCTCATACTCCATCTGCTGGTTCCACAACAGTATTTAAGACATCCACGTGCCTTTTTTCTTTTTTTTTTTTTTTTGCCTTTTTCCCCCCCCGCTCTGAGCTGTGCAGCACCCCTGCTCATCTGGGTAAGCTGGCAGGCGCTAAACAAGAAGTCATGTTCATCTCAATATTTCAGAATTCACTGGGGACAAATAAAAGGGTAAAATATTTATGACAAAATGTAAAACAACTCAAGATGTACGGAACAAAACTTGCTAAATGTCTTACAAACATCTCAGGGTTAAAAGCATTAACATTAGGTTAAAAATGTAGTGCACTCTTCCATTTGTCCCCTGCCTTGCTTTTGTATTTTATGTTAGAGCTTCCAAAAAAGCCAATTAATGTGCATTTCATTCTTTGAAATGCTTAAAATTGGGCACTTTTGGTGTACGAACTCTAAATAAACGTCACTTACTGAGTGCTTTTTAATGCAGACTTGTGTATATTAAAAATACATTTACAAACGAAAGGCATTTATGTTTCAGCTGTCTTTGGAAAAGCAAAAAAGAGAAACATAAGCAGGAAGCAGTGAGGGGTGTTTGTCCCAGGACAAAGATAGGATCATGACTATGCAAATCCGTAGAGCTTAATCAATGCTTTGCAAGACTGGGTCTGTCATTTGGCTCCCAGGATGAGTTATGGTATATATTACACAGAGGAGGAAAACAGACACCTCCCTTCAGTCGCTCCTCTGTGGAAGTTCAATGCTTAACACATGCACTGCAAGAATACACACACAGCATTATCCTTTCCAGTTTCCTCCCACTAACTGGGCTTTTCACACTCGTATAAAGCGACATCTGGAAACGATCATCTCATCGCACCCTCAAAAAACCAACAGAAGCAGTAATAATATGGTAATAAGGGATGAAATTTTATGAAAGATGCCACTTAACTGAAGACTAAAAGACACCATGCAATTTAAATAAATTGCTTTTAGCAGGGGACTGAGTGACAATCAAGGAAAAAAAATAATGCCTGGCCCATTTTTTGCAAATTGTGGGTCAGACTTCCAGCGGGTGTAAAATGCTGACTTCAGTAGAGCAGCACCAGTTTTGCACAAGAGACAGATTTAGTCGTGTGAAGACGCATTTTTAGGACCACACTGGAGACACCCTTAAACTGAGGATGCTGAAACGAAGCTGTGTAAGCAAAGAAGTTAATAACACACCAAATATCTGCTTGTCTTGCTTCCCACCCTCCCAGTTCCTTCCAGTGAACTGTAAAAGAGAAAACACACAATTACCTAAATGTGTACAAGAAAATTCAAACAACGTTGTGTTGTAGACAAAGATGAGAACTCAGTTCCCCGATCAACCCGGGGTGGCTTGGTAATGCAGAAGTTGACATAATTTTGGTTTAGGTTCTCTGCCTCACCACTTGTGTCGAGGCTCCAGCCTAGAAGATCTGAAACCATTAACATGGACCTGACTCTCCTGTCAATGACCTTCTTGCACAAAGCCCTCACATGTGCCCAGCATATTTCAAGTGGAAATACAGCCTGGAAAAAGTGCCAGAAGAGAAAAATCAAACCGGTTTGTATTCACTTAAAATTTCATTCCAAACCACTTTCCCCCCAGATGTTTAGCTGCCTCAAATCTACAGTGCCACTAAGTCAACCAGAGCTCAGGGAGTTCTTTCAGTTCAACAAAATAGAATGGGCTTTTTTGTTGTTGCTGTTTTGAGGGTTTTTTGGTTTGTTTTCATGTGTCTCTCTCCATTTTTGCCTTCTCAGATTTGGAATACTCAGGCTATTTGGGACGAAACCTGGGAAGAACTCAGGAGTCAAGAAATACAAAAAAAAGCAGCGGCCTAAATTGAGCTGATGTGAGAAATAAGTGCTAGGCAGGTTCACCTCTTTCGGAGGAAGTCAGGAGGTCCCATCATTCACGAGAACTATTCTTCCTGGCATGAAAGCCTAATGCCTTTATGAAAGTTGTCACCTTACTGACCAGCCTACCCACTCAGAAAATAACGCTATATTCAAACCGCATTATAGAAAGCCATTAAATTAAAAAGCAACACCACCAAGCAGAAACAGCATGATGCGGAAATGAATAACTAGACTTCATCCTAATAAATAAAAATAAAAAACATTTCTGGGTAACAAACTGCCTTTGCAGATAAAAAGAATAAATCCCTAGAATTTAAATCCATCACGAGCAAAATCCCTCTAGAAAAAAAATCCAGACCAAAGCACTATTACGAGTGCCTTTATATTCATAACTGTATTTATGCAGACTAAGATAAGGGCAATCAATCCACATGCCTCAGGACAAAAAGCCGATCTTCTGCAGGGATCAGGATAAAGAAAATTCTTCACCAGACCTAGCATGGCTAAAGGCAATAGGGGACATGGCTTGCTAGACTTGGGAATTTTCAGGCATTGGTCACTGCTACAAACAAATACCAGATTTATGGCCTACTCATGGGCTCCAGCAGTAAATCCCAGCCTCTCCTCTGCACGTTGCTGCTTTCCAACAGACTGAATTTAGTGCCTGAACTTTGGATGGACCTTGGCCTCACACCAAACCAAGTATCTTGTCAGCTCCAACAATCTGGCTTTTCAGGAGTCCTGTATTCAGTACTGTTTTCACCCCAAGTGCAACAAAACGCCCTGCTTCCCCTTTTCACTCACCTTGTAATGACCTCCCTTTCTCCTCCCACATTCCTTTTGTTCCATACAGGTTGTTGCTGTTGTTGTATCCCAGCCAACATCTTTTTTCCAGTCTTCTCAAGCAGCTAATTCATACATCTACTCTACCTTCTATTCTTTGAAAGCTATCTTCCCATTTTGACCACATTTCTACAGCCAACACGTCCATAATTCGATGGTGATGGTTCCTCAAAGAGATACCTTCTTCCTGGAACACCCCTAATACAGGCAACCAGCAGCACCTCTGCAACTTGAAGAGAAACCAGAAATACACTTTGCCGGCTACAGAGCTCTGTAGTTTCAACTAAGGCATTGTCTATATTGTCCAGGCGGTCTAAAAGTACAAATTATGGGCTAGAAAGAAGTGGAAACGTGACAATGAGAGACAGGAAAGCGTACCACTCCGACACGCTCGTAGCCACAAAAAGTGCATGGTCAAAAAACACCCCACCTTTTCTTTCAGCTGTTATTTTAGGGGTAGATGCTGCCTTTCTACACCCCCAGAAAATTAAGAAGTGAGGAGGAGGAAAGAATAAAGGAGAAATCAAGATACATTTGTTATCTACTTAATTAACTGGGCAGGAGAAATCAACATCTTGCCTGAAAAGGGACTTAAGCTGTTGGGATGCGATGCAGACGAAGCCCCTATCTTTCAACAACGCTGCCAGCCTGTTTCCAGGCATAAATTAAGGATCGAGGATCAAAAAGGAGGAGTAGTGTCGTATTCTTGTAACTCTACTCTTATCGCTCTAGCTGACACGCCGAAGGCTACCGAGATGGAATGAAAACAGAGTTTCAATCATCAAACTAAGCGACAAAGTCACTAAAACGGGTACCAGTCCCACAGGCTTTGTGGGATCCACATGCCGAAACTCAAGACACACAAGATCATGCCATTCTTAACAGCTCACCTGCAGCACTCCACCGCCCTTGGGAATAGGCTCTATCAGGAGAGGAATAACTGCATTTTGTTGTGCGACGCAAGCTTTTGTTCCAGGGAATTTGGCAAGAGAGGAAAACAGAACACAAGCAGAACGTGTGCTGTGGAAGCTTGTCTTATAGCTGAGGAAAGGAAGTCACTCACAGCATTTACCAGTAGAGAAAACAAGAAACCCAGGTAAGGTTTTCCTTCACTGCTAATATTCTACAGGAAGTCTTTTTCAAAAGTAGGCAATCCTGCTAAAAAAATACCTGGTTTCCCAGCTGTCTACATTTACACTTATAGGAGACAGTGGAGCTAAGAGTTAAAATTTAACTAATATTTAATAAATTTGTTTATTTATTAAATAAATACATTTAACTAAGATTAAAAGGGAAATGAATGTATGTTTCAGGGCAAGGCTTAGAGTAACTCCAAGTTAAATTAGTCTGTGAATCAGTGATTCTAATAATACCTACACACCAGTTGCACAGAACTTTTTCAATCACTCGATATGCCATTTGTGTAGTGCTTTGACTCATACACCAGATTTTTTTTCGTTATTTTTTTAAGCTTGGGAAAAAAAAAATAAAAATGAAGGCAGCATATAGCAGTCTTATTTTTCAACATTACCATGTGGCTGTTTCCTATTTGATGGGAGCTATCATTAAAGTTACATCAGAAAGAAATATTTTTGAACCTGTTGTAAAAACTCATAATAATTCAGAGCACAACAAAGTAACCTTCTGGTTGTTCAGTTTGTGCATTTCGTAACAGTACACAACTACGTCCTTTTTCTAACATTTGTAACACAGCAACAAACAAAAACATTACTATAAAATATGAAAATGTAGTCTTAAAATGCCAAAAAAAAAGGCAAAAAGCTGCTTACTACTTCTAAACTTCTCAAGATTTCACGGCAAAAAACTACCTTTTAATAATAATTAAAGGGACAAGATTTTCCAACTACTTTGCAATACCATATCAAACTCTGAATGCAGAGATTATTTGCATTTATATCAGCTACTTTATCCTGACTATTTTTAAAAAGAGTATTGAATTCAGCCACATCATTCGAGACTAACTTTTATTTCCCTAGGCCAAGAACAAAATTGAGTATTGATCTTGAGAACCACTCCTTTCTCCAGGAGCCAGGTCACATCCTCCTGCTCAACAGCCCAGTCTCCAGCAGCTTCAGAGATAGGTTGCATGTGGTCCATGTCAATTTTTTCATGAGGACAATCCTCCTATTATCCTAAACTTCTGTATGAAGAATCATTGCCCCACCTTTTTTGGGGCAATGGGTGGGATTACAGGGTTTCTCAGGACTTTCTCCCCTCCCATTCCTTACCAAGCAACAGTCGGACTGGAAAGTTTCCTGCTTCCAAGTCTCAGGACCACAAAACCCTCCCTGTCTAACAAGTCACCTGTTGTCATCATCCAACAAAGCAGAGAGGCTGACCTTCAAGATAGCTTTCCCAGACAGCATTTTATGTTGGTTTAAAGATTATTTTTTAAAGTGTCTTATCTCTGTCCCTTTATTAATATTCATTTAAAAGTTCCTCTTTGGCCTTGCTTTTCAGGCAAGTTTGTCCTACTAGAAGAGAAGCACCTTTCAGATGAGATGCCCCTGACAACGAAGACCTCATTTGCAAGGTCTTCCCTTCTCTTTCCCACCCACCAGAGGAAAAAAAAGGAATTCTCCCCTATTCTCCCTTTCCGTGGTGACTGGAGGAAAAAAAAAAAAAAAAAAAGCAGGGGAATAGTAAATAAGCAGAGAGAAGAAAAGAAGCCCCAAGCTTCCCAAATCACAGCTTTGCAAAGCACACTCTTCTGGATGAAGCCCACAAAACAAGGATTTTAAGGAGCTCTGTTTAACCATTGAGGATGGCTAAAAAACCCCACACTCAAAAGACCAGTGCTGAAGTACTAGGCACTACTGGGACTGTGTTCAAACATACTATTCTTATTCCAATTATCTTCCCCCAACCTATTATTTGGGGGTAAAAACTAATATTTTATATCTTTCTTTCCTTTAACCACCCCTCAACCCTGTGGCTGGTCTTAACCTTAAGCAGTTTTTCTCTTTGCCCAATTCCCTGCTGAGCAACTCTTCCCTCTGACTGACAGTTCACTGCTTCGTACCTCAAGGTCATTTAATCTTCTCCTGCCCCAAGTCACAACCTATCAAAGTCTATGAAAAAAAAAAGAAACCCAAAAAAACTGCACAAAAACCACGACCACAACACATAAATCGTTCATTTACAAAAGCGGGATTTGCCGTGTTTTCTGGCTGTTGGCTTTTCCTGGAAGGAGGCAAGCCGGGACTTAATTTTTGGTATCATTTCTAAAGATCAAATATAAATGAAGCCCTGTAATGTTGTCCTGTAGAAATCCAAAAATATCACCAGTGGGATAACGGATGCCTGGGCACATACTGTTTACTGAAAATTTAGATAAGATATTATCCAGTTTAATAAAGCTTCTTTGTGCTCATTTAGTGCAAGACCTTTCATAATTAGTTTTTTATGAGGTTTGTATAATGAAAACCTTTATAAAGTCCATGTAAAACTACTTCCATTCATTCTGATCAAAAATCTGAAAATCGTGAATGAACTTGAGAAGAGCTGTGTCATGGTGTAATGACTTTCTAAGCTCACGCTGAGCCATTCTGGCCGTGCTTTTGCCCTGATGCAAGGCCAACAGTCAAGACACTCATGGCAGACAACCACGACTTCGTAAATGAGCTTCTGCCACTTGATCTGAAGTGGAAAAAACCCACGGTCCTTCCCAAATCCTGTTCTGGTTTAGAAATGAAAATAAAAAGCAAGAATTTCATTGCAAGGTGTGCCTAAATTGAAGGCTATGCCAGTAGTTACTCAAAATCCCTAGCTCACAACTATACAGTGTCTACGTGAAAAGATGCTAAAGAGATTATTTAGTAAAAGGGACATGGACTTATCATTGTTGGAAGGCTGCAGACACCTTCTGTTTATGGTTACACTGATTTCTTGCAATTTAAGTCAACAAATATTTCTTCTTCAGTATAAGTGATATTCTTTATTATTACTCCTGCGGCCAATTTTGTTGTCTTTATTAGTGGGCCTAATAAACATGGCACCAGCACTAAACAGTCCAGAAAAATAGGGCTATTCCAATCATCTACTGATTGCATACAAATGGGTAGGAGTTTGATACTTCCCTCTTGCTAAGAAAGAGTAATGACAAAGAAAAGAATCAAAAAAATCACTTGAAAGAAGCAGCATCACTCGGCCCTCAACTGTTTAAAAAAACCCCTCAGTTTTCACTGATGTCATTGATGAGGTACTCCAAGAAAAATCAAGGAAGTAGTGCTGTTTTCTCGGTTCAGCACAGTTTTGAAAATCTTTATCATGGAAGTTTTGTATAATTATCCTCAAAATAGGGTATTTTGAAGGAGTTCCACGACATATGGAAATTGGAATAATGAGCTGCATTTTCTTGCTTATCATTTCAGTTGGCATTTTGTGGAAGCTGTACATCTTTAGATATAGGATAAGTCTCTCCCTTCCTTTGAGTCCGTGCTTAGATCAAGATCATTACAACTTCTCCCACACAATGCCCTAAACAAAACATAAATGCCATCACCATCAATCTCACCAAGCTCTGCATGACAACTAACGTTAACAGAGTGACCTTCTCCAGTTAGATTTTCATTAGTAAATTAGGATGGAAAATAGTGAGTGGCACAGCTCAGCCAATTTGGACAAATTACCTACGTCATCCTTCATGATGTCAGTCGATAGCTACACTGAGCAAGGAAACTCAGCAATTTGGGATCCAGTACAAGACCTCATTAAGCACAAAGCCAGCATCCCTTTTTTTTTGTTTTTCCCCGCCCAGTTGAAGCTAAAGCCAGCATTCTCTGCAGGTTATACAGCAAAGTTTGCAAGTCTGGCTGCTGCAGAGAGGGCGCCCACAAAGCCACAATGCACGAACTACAGACCAAATCTCAGCACGTCGTATTTCCATAAGCAAATGCCCAGTCCCAGGCCAGGCCTGCAGTTATTTCTGCTGAGGGTTAGAGAATTTGACCACACTAGTGAAGGAGGAGACAGCCAAAGATGAGCAGCGGAGCACGTGCCAGTTTCCCAAACAGGCTAGGACATCATCCACGTCACTTCGTGCTTTCCGCCTAGCTGCAGAAAAGCCTCCAAAACATCTCTCTCCTGCCAATGGAGAGGTGCTGAATATAGCAAACACCTCCATGACAGATCCTCATGCGCAGATTTATTTTTTTAAACAATTCTTCTCAAAGAAACACTGAATGTTCACTTCATTATAACCTGTAAAAAGAAAGGAAAGGCAAAAAGGACGTGCCCCTCTGGCACACCACGCACTCAGCCTGCCAAGGCTTCGTCTCTCGGTAGAGGAATAGGATGCTGCTGGGGATGCTCATGCTGACAGTGGGTGAGGAACGCTAACATTGCAGTGCTTAATCCCAGCCCAGGATGGCATTTTATCTGTTTCTTGGGGCATTCTTCACACTTCAGACTTGTTATTTGGTCAGAAAGAGCAACTGGAACCAGAATGCTTTTGTACAAGCTCTCCACTACAAATCGCTGTAAACCACTAATTTGTGGGGTGGAAAGGAAGGTTGCACAAAAAGGAGAGCAGCCTGTTAGTCTCTGTCCTTTGTTCACACCACAGTAAGGACCTTGCAAAAATTATAAAAACGCAGACCTTGAGAAGACAGTTGTGTGGCAGAAAAAGCCTGCTAGGTAGAAAACTGCTTTGTTCATCCCCTTGCAAGGCACAGAGCTTGATTTCCCTTAATGGCTAATGATTAATGTATGAAAACAGGACGAACAGCCAATGTATCTGAAACATGAGGAACATGATCCTTTAGTTTTTCCTGGAAAGGCCAATATAGCTTAGAAAGAAGATAGACTTTTCCTGTCCCTGGATCAAAATTGATCTGTTCCAATATGAAAGACAAAGGGAAGACGCCGCACAGTGTTTGAACGGGTTTCTTTGTCAGAAGTGAGGAAAAGAATCCATTTCATCAAATGGAATACAAAAATGTATTTTAAAAACCGAACGCTTCCTGCTTCACCATACTGTCACCATACTGTCAGCTGTGAATACAGTGCTGCTGATAGCGCTGTCAATTTGTTAATAACCAATGCTGAGCCATTACCCAAGAACAATATACATTTTGTTATGCTCTTACAGGGTGAAAAATTTATAATTGACAAGTCTTAGGAACAATCTGCCTACTGGAGAATTGACTGGAAAACTCTCATCTGCTTGCCCATTTCAACAGAAAGCAGCCATACCTGTAGCAAAAAGTTTGGGAAATACACTACATGCATAAAAACAACATCTCTTATACACTTGCCTGCGGAACCCCTAGGGTTGGCAGGGACCTCTGGAGATCATCTAGTCCAGCCCCCCTGCCAGAGCAGGGTCACCCACAGCAGGTGGCACAGGATGGCGTCCAGGCGGGTTGGGAATGTCTCCAGAGTTGGAGATTCCACCACCTCTCTGGGCAGCCTGTGCCAGTGCTCTGCCACCCTCAAAGGAAAGAAGTTCCTCCTCATGTTCACATGGAACTTCCTATGGTCAAGTTTGTGCCCGTTCCCTCTTGTCCTCTCCACTGGGCACCACTGAAAAAAGACTGGCCCCGTCCACATTCCAGGATGTATGAAAAAGCGTAACATCAATTCCGATCCCTGGCAAAGCACAGCTACAGTAAGGATGTGCAAAGGACCATTTGTTAAAGCGTTAGTAAGCAAACCAAAATACCTGTGCCATATAATAAAGCAGTAGAAACCCTACCTGCACATTTTGTTCTTGTTGTGAGGGGTGGTCCAGGTGGGCCTGTGCCGCCTTCTCCAGGGCGAGTGAGCAGCACTCTGATCTCATACTCCACGTCAGGATCCAAATGCCACAGTTTATAATTAGGAGAGTCTACAATGTGCGTTTCCGCCCAATTCCCAGTGGTCGTCCGATACTCCACCTCCTTCAATATGATGGGCCCATCTCCAATGATGGAGTTGGCGTTGGGTTTGATCCACAGGTACGTGGCTCCAACAGCCAGAAGTTCCGGAGGGGCGATAGGAGTTGGGGGTTCTGTGGACAAAAAGAAATCATGAGACAGCTGAGACAATTTTGTCAAAAGGATCAAATTTCCACTATGTATCTGTCCAACAAGGCTGTCCCAAAAATTTTTTGGAGCACAGGCACTGTTTCTCCTGTCATTTACCAAATCTTTCATAAGAATTTAATCTGTCACTCAAAGCATTTTGCTTCTTTCATTTGTGCTAATAATTCATCCCCCTTACGCTGGGGGTAGTGGTACCAATTCAGAAACACCTGCAAAAATATAGTAACCGCAAAGCAACTTCTGTTTAAAATAAAACACAAAGGTTATTTTCAAAGATCAGAAGGTTTATACTTACTTCCCCCTTTAAGCACATGAGCAATAGTGGTTATAATATAATCTTGGAGGGTGAGGGGGTGGGAGGGAGGATATAATCTTGGAGGGAGAGTGAGTCTTAAATACATTATTAAATATATTATCAATATAATCTTGGAGGGAGGTTGAGTTTTAAATAAAGATGACTGAGTGCACTTAGCATAGACCATGTTTAAAAAGGCTCCAGTACAACAGCTCTTCCTCTGCCCCATGACTCGACGTGGCAGAACATCACAGTCATTGATCATGGTACCATGGGTCAGCCAAAGCGTAACGCTTAATACCACACAATTAGCAGCGAACAGAAAACTGAAATCACTTCCTTATTTTATGAGTTTTACCAAGCAAAATAAAGGTTAAAAATAGGATAATTTTTTTATCCTATTTTAATCATAGTGCTGGCCACGTGTCTGAGAAAATACTACCAAATTTAAACACTAGGGATCTTCCCATGGTCAACGATAACAGTAAGGATGCTGCTAGATCTGCCTTGAACGTAGGCTCTTGGTAGCTCAGAACTAAGACAAGTTCTAAGGACTCAGTAAATCAACACCTCCTCTCAGGTTTGATGGTGAAGTTTGATTAACTTCATGAGCAAGGGTACCCAAGTGAAGTCTGCAGGAGACCTGAAAGGTGCCTAGTTGCCTGAAAAGCATCACGAGGAGGCATGAACCTGGCCCACTGCATATCACCTCTGATAAAAAGAAAAGCAAGCCAATAAAAGACATCTCAGCAGCACCCTCTGATGAAAACTACAAAAAAAAAAAAAAACAAAAACAACCCACAGGGCTCTGGCTGCCTGCCTGATTTTTATTCCTTCCCCTCCTGCCAGTGTATAAATAACACTTGCATATTGGAAGCCGCATGAATAGCATATGCCTTGTGGTTTTGAAAACCTGAGCTGAACTATGCAAGATTATGAGCAATTTCTTTAATCTCATCTAGCTTTCCCTCTGTCACACTCTAATGTGATTTGCCCTCAGCCCAGAGGACACAAACTCTATTCTCTTGTGAAAATAAGGTGACGGAAAGGCCACATCTGTCTCAGAAAAAGAAACCTTTAACTGTTACGGCATGACATTAATTTTGGAATTCTGTGCGAGTTATTCTAAACTCCTCTTAAAAGTGATTCCTCAAAGAACCCAGAGGACTGGCAGAATCCAGGACCCACAGAAATGTGGAAGAAAGAAATTTGAGCACCACGTGATGGGAGGAAGATGGGACTTTCCCCTCTGGCCAAGTCCTGCAAGTTAACATCTGCTCAGTGAAGAGAAATAAGTACACAGAAACCATTATTATACAAAATGATCAACTGAAATTTTACTTAGGTTCATTTCCTTTGGCTAACTAATTAAGAGGAGCCACACTACCTCCTTGAGATCGAGTGTCATTGTACCTGCATTGTACCTTTGAGAAAATAAGCAATCTGAATTGTAATTGTAGCAGGTATCCAACATGAACAAAAACTAGTGGCAGGAGCTACAAGCTTTGTGTGGAATGTTTGTTTCCGCTTTTATTTTGCACTGTTCCCCTAACTCCTGCCAGAATCTTTTTCAGACACAAAATGTCAGGCTGACTGCGTTTTGACTTAGTAAGGTTACTTCTCCAAGAAATTTGTTTTCAAGAAACGCACATAGATACATTTTTCATTAAAAATCACATTATTATAAACCACAAACAGTTTATTAGTTGCTTCTTGGTGCAAGACAATTAACAGACAGACTTAGTGATTTTTATTCCCAATACAAAAGTGACATCTTACAAGTCACATCATAGCTGAACATAAGACAAATGAAATATTAAACTCCATTCTCCTGGGCTGTTGACTTCAATAGCAACATGATGCAGGTTACTTTGGGATTTGATTCTAAGTTAGAAGAGATTTACAGGACTGAGCTTAATTAATAGAGCAGTTTGTCCTGCTGAACAGACATGAAAGTCATGTCTAGCAAGTTTAGAAACTACTACTGCCAAACTGATTTGACACCCAGCATTAGTCTTCTCTCTTTAAGCCAAATCTAAACACACATCTCCCCCCAAAAAAGTGATGGTGGTTTTTTTCCCCCTTCTTCCGCCTGTTATTCTTCTCCTTTCTAAGTATAATTTGAAAAACAGGTGCCACAGAACATGAGAAAATTAGGAGTTGCTCCCATTTTCCAAATTTAAGAAACTAAGATAAGCAGCCATTATAGTAGTTATTCAAGGCTCAGCCCCACCTCACTGAGAATAGCAGGCTCTTTCCTACTGGCACCAACTGGACAAGAAGCAAGTTTTTTGCTATCACTCTGTGCCAAATTACTGCAAATGATCTAAACAAGTTACCCATTGTTTAGCAAAACCCACACATAAATAAGGACCGTTTTCTGCCCTTTGTAACTAAACACACTTGTCAGTTACAGATGACCAGCCTGATGTTATGAGCTCAGTATTTTAATTAAAATCTCTATGTGATGTTGATTAAATAAACACGGTGACAGATTGGCCTTGTACACATATAATTGTGATCAAGTGTATTTTAAGCCCCATTTGATCCAGCCTGTATTTGACACTGCAAGCTTTGCCTAGCTTGTTGCTCCCTTTCAGCCGTCGTCCCTTCTCTGCCAGGTCCAGAGGAGAAAGCCATGGGCTCCCTAGGAACAGGGACATCTGGAACTGGCACAATATCTAGCCTGAATCTCAGACTCAAGAAGGAAGACAGGGTTCCCAGGTGCCCTCTTTCAAGGAAACAAAAGACCTATGTAGTACAAGCTCAAAAAGGGAGCTACTGAACACAAGTAGGTCTTCTTGTGTGTGCAAAGCAGGTCCAGCTGTGCAGACACCAAGGGAATCCGGGGTGTGCCTTTCTCCTCCCATCAGAAGAGCAAATACAGCTGTGGTCTACAGCCGAGAAGGCTGAACACTGTTAGGGCTTTAAAATGACAGGAAGTTTAGTAGTGGAAAGAGTGAGAGAAAACTAAAACGAAGGACAAAAAAAGACCAAATAGAATCATAGAATATCTCAAGATGGAAGGGACCCATAAGGACCATTGAGTCCAACTCCCTGCTCCTCACAGGACTACCTAAAACTAAAACATGACAAGAGCATCATCCAGATGTTCCTCGAACTCTGACAATCTCGGTGCCTTGAACACTACTTTCCAACTAGTGTGGAAAACACATGTATTTTACTCTCTGGCAACTGCTCCCTAGTGTTTCTACTCTCCTCCTGGAATATCTCTCTATGTGATTTTCTAAGCAAGGCAACTCTAAGCAACCGTTACACGACGGAAGAACAAGGGACTCGACGCATCCCTCGGGCGCAACTGGGAAGACTAAAACATGAGAGAGAAATCCCCATCAACTGTTTTCACTGTCTCCTGCAAAATAATTCATAAGGAAAATGAATTATAAAAAATTTAATCTTAAAACATCTGGATAAATCACTTAAGCTATGGATTTTACATCAATAAAAGCTTCACTTTTTTTTTTTGTTTTAAATTCCTTCCTTGTTCACAAGACCATCTGATAAAATGCACAAGCAAGAGACCCCGAGCTCTCATGTGCAATTGCCGGCCTGCGGATGGTTTCAGACAAAAAGAATCCCTAACTCTACAAAACAATAGTGTAGCACAAAGTTCAACAATTCTGAAGTGCTAATTGTACCTTTATTTTGCCACTGAATAATCATGCAACATGATTATGAAATTCCCAACACGACTCCCCTCAAGCACTGAAACAAGCTCTCAATTTAGAACTGAAGAGAACCAGCAAACAAAACCAGAGGGGACCCAGAAAAGGCTGACACGGCCTGTTAAATAGAGCAGAAAAGGAGGTTTGTATCCGGCTGAGCCGCTCCGTTTGTACCTTTCACCCTGCTCGCTGACCCTGCGAGTCCTTCCAAAAGCTGCCTGGCAGAAAAGGATCTGGGGGTCCTGGTTGACCATCGGCTGAACATGAGCCAGCGTGTGCCCAGGTGGCCAGGAAGGCCAATGGCATCTTGGCCTGTATCAAGAATGGTGTGACCAGCAGGACTGGGGCAGTGATGGTGCCCCTGTACTCAGCACTGGTGAGGCCGCAGCTCGAGTGCTGGGTTCAGTTTTGGGCACCGCGGTATCGGAGAGACATTGAGGTGCTGGAGCGTGTCCAGAGAAGGGCAACGGAGCTGGTGAGGGGTCTGGAGAACAAGTCTTATGAGGAGCGGCTGAGGGAGTTGGGATTTTCTAGCCTGGAGAAGGTTGAGGGGAGACCTTCTCACTCTCTACAGCTCCCTGAAAGGAGGTTATAGCCAGGTGGAGTCAGTCTCTTCTCCCAAAGAACAAGCGACAGGATGAGAGGAAATGGCCTCAAGTTGTGCGAGGGGAGGTTTAGGTTGGATATTGTGAAAAACTTCTTTACTGAAAGGGTTATCAGGCATTGGAACAGGCTGCCCAGGGCGGTGGTGGAATCGCTGTCCCTGGAGGTATTTAAAAGACGGGTAGACGTGGTGCTTGAGGGACATGGGTTAGGGGTGGTTTTGGCAGTGTAGGTTTATGGTTGGACTCGATGATCTTGAAGGTCTCTTCCAACCCAAATGATTCTATGATTCTATGAAAACATCCGCTGTGCGTGCCCCACACAAAGCCAGGACTCCCGTGGAGCAGGAAGATGCCGCAGCACGTGCACAGCCAGCCCTGGTTTGTTTTCACACGTGCACACAACATACAGCACCCGTTCTAAAAATAAGATCAGAAGAGACACTGTGTGTTTTATTCTTTGGGGGTTGAAGAGGTGGGGATGGGAGCTGCTGTCAAAAGATACTTGCCTGACAAGCAGGATCTGTGTTTTCAAACACAATACTGCTTATTCTCCTACTAAGGGGAATTGTGAGCTTTTCTCACAGCATCCTAAATGAGCAGCCACAGACTGTGCTCGCCAAAAGGATAAGGATGGGACTGGAAGGCGAGGAAACCGAATTTCAAGCTTCTCAGAACTTTTTAAAGCAAAAATCCCCAGAACAAAACATAGTTGTATAGTTTTCTACACAACAGACACAGGCTGTTAAAATTTAACAGCTATTGAGGACATAGGTGCTTAAATTTGCATTTAAGGAGGCAAACTCCTCTCATGTAAGACAAAACGGAATCACGTTGAAATGCCTGTGGTCTTATTTTTTTGCCCGTCCATCCTTTAGGCAGAATTTGTCACCTTTGCACAACTGATTTACACACCTGATTGCTGGCTATTAGAGACTCACTTGCCTGTCTGAGCAGCACCCACGAGTACCCTTTACACCACAGCCATAAACTGCCTGAGCTCTGAACAACACTATTTATATTGGCATTGCTTATTAGCACACTTCCTGCTGCCGTAATAAATGCAGCAGTTGTATTTTGTTTTCCAGTGATCGTCCAGACTTCCAGTCCCATTTAGTGCACAAAGAAACGGCACAAAGATTTTATAGTATTTAGCATGAGACTCTTTCACTGTGCTGACACTGTGCTAATAGTTTTTTGTCTAAAAGAGAGACATTCAGACCCGTCTCACAATAATGTAACAGGCTGACAGCAGTGGCACATGTCAACCGTGTTGGAGGAGTGTGGCAGTGGCATTAATAAAGTGATTCATTAATTCACCTGGATGAGTAAATTGCACCGGCAAGCGATACAGTCTGTCTGCTCCCAAAGAAAAGTGCCCAGAACCAATTCTGAAATCAACAATCTTGAATATTTAATAAAAGCCAAAACCCAGGAAAGTGAATGAAGAGGAAGATTTAGGATTTCTACAGCCTATAGAACAAGGGGCAATGGTTTCACAGATCTATACATTTTGCAGGTGCAAAAGCCTTTACCGTTGGTTTTGCATCCCGTTAGGAGACAGTCCCAGCAGGCAAACTTGACCTTTAAATGGCAAAGTTTAACCTCTCATCCTCCATTAGCATTCCCATACTGTGATGCAGCCCTGCAGATACACTGTCGAGATCAACACAGCATTCATGAACCATCAGCCACCGGACGTTTATGTGCTTAGTAATCAAAGACTGACAGACCAAAATGGAAATTTACCCTTCCAGCTTGTGGCAGGTTGGCTATTTAGCTAAAGAGCTACGACACTGGGGCAGTAAGTGGGGGGCTTCATTTAGCTACTGCTATATTGTTCTGTGGGTGAGCAAATGTAGTCAGTACTCTCCATCTGATGCTTCTTCCCAACACAGAATTTACTAACACAGTGATAAGTAACTTTAGTACTCTGTGATACAGAATACTCATTTGTCCCAGCACGTCATGCGCTTTTTTCCTACTTGCTTTTCCCTTAAGAGATAATGCTTTTGTCTACGAGGGACTTGCTATACGTTTCATGTACGAGAACAGGGGGAGAAAATAAAAAAGATTCGGGAAGACGTGAAAGAATTGAGTGAAGAGGTCAAAGAATTATCACAATAGCAATGAAAAACAAGAGATGAACAGATCTCAGGGGACAGCGATCGATATCACCAAAGAAAGCCAGTGGAGCAAGAGAGCCAGTATTCGGCAGGATGCTTGTTTTCTGACATTTCCAAAACCCCCAAATTCAAAGACTGCAGACTATTCCTTTTACATGTCACAATAGCGTAGGTGTAGTACTTATATACAAAGGGAGAACTTGCTGCAGCCTGATGAAAATGAAGAATACATATTCTCTATGTATTTTCCCCTTAAGAAGCCGGGGAGATGCTCCTTGGTGATTTGAGCGCATACGTTCGTTCTAAATTAAGCAACTGGGCTGCCTAGGTTTAAAGAGAAGAACAGAGTAATACTTACAGGAGTTACCATAAAGCAGCAGAAAACCTCTCACCCGTTTCCTAAAAGCAGTGCGGTCACCATGCAAGACAGCTGGAACAAACCTCGGTTGAGGAAAGTCCATCTGTATTAGTGTCATCTTGCCAAACAAAAATATACAAAGTCGCCCCGAGACCAGCAAGAATTGGCACAGGCCCACCGCCTCCTACCAACTCTTCTAACCGTGTTACAGGTTAAAGGAGAGGGGCACCACAGCCCAAGTGGGAATTACAGTAGCGTACTATTTCATTAGCATTCCAGACTATTTGTGTCTCAGAAGCTTAGCCTGAATCCCACCAGAGCCTCAAAGCATGCTTTCATTCTCTAATAAAGAAGAAAATAGCATCGGATTAGTTGAACAGTATCTCATTTCCCAGTGTAAATTAAGTGAATTAGATGGAAGACTCTGTGCTCTAATTGTAAAGCTTATTACAAGAACTCAGATAGATTAGAACTGAACGCTTCTCTTTGAGTCATCATTTGTACTGTAAAAGAGGAAAAAAAGGTGCCTATAGACTCTCCCACGGCTCTGTAACGGCTCAGTATTGCTGTGTAGGAATCTCCAGCGCCGCAGCGGAACAGTCAAAAGTCACCGCGCAGGCTAGAAGGCGACGTTTCCGCACACGGGTAGGAGTGCTGCTACCCCACACAGGGCACAACCAGTGTCTCCAGGTGATCGCCAAGAATGACAAGCTTCCCAGGGTTGGGAATCATGGACAATTAACTCTCATTTTTAAAGTGTATGCAATTTACTGAGTTTTTCAACTGCAAAATAGCTACAAAATGACACCATGAACCAGTAGCAGTAGTATGCTTCTTGTTGCTTACGGAGTGACATTCTGTTTACAGAGCTCTTTCGTGAACCACAAGAGGCCCAACACAAAGACTTTGTCGCATTAACAAGTTGGGCATCCACGAGCAGATGACCAATACCCCATCTTTTGCTATGTAGCTTTGACACGTTCAAGCCCGTAATAGCGACGTCAGGTTCCCTTTATAGTCAATGGAGAGAAACGGATAATCTCAGAGTACAACTCACCTTAAGGTACATATCTAAGACAGGTAAAATTAATCACCCACTGATTCCTCCCTGTTTTGACTGGCATTAAAATGTAGGTGAGCTGCATTTTACCTCCTTAGTCTACTTGCCCAGCACCTGGCCTTCAGTGGGAAATAGAGTGAGGTATCAGACCAGTTGGCCTATTACGGGGGATGGCACAAAGCAAGCTGTGCAAAGAACTGCTCGGCAAGAAATAATACTGAGCACCTGTATGTTCTTTTAAAGCTCTCCGAATGCCCCCATTCAGGGCAGCAGAACTCAGGTGCTGCAGTCCAAAATGATCACACCAAGAGACGCGATCATGCTTTTCCCTGGAAATGATAAGCACAACTCACTTTCCTTTTCCATATGCAGCCAGAGCACGCGCTGCTGACAGTGATGCCCTTTGATTTAATAATTCAATGCTTAAAGCACTTGTCAAAGAAAGAATTTCTTTCTCCTCCTAAGACTGTTCTGAGGCTGGACCATCTTAGCCCCATCTGTTGAGATTGTGTCACACACAGAAAAAAGTGCAGTTTTCATTTGACCAAAAACCCAGTAAAAATAAAAAGACTACGACTTTATCCAGCCGACATCTAACTGCTCCATTTGCTCCTCCAGAAGCATGTCCAGCATGCTTGAACCAAGTCTTAATTCTCCAAACTCATCCTTGATGTCTTTTCCTCTCACAATTGGTAGTTTTTCAATTTTTTTCCTCTACTTCCTTCATTTCTAGGAGCTTGCCCTTGATGACAGACGCAGACATGCATGGACTAACATTTCATACTAGTCTTGAAATGACCTATGAAGAAAACCAAGGTAGGGTTCAAGACAAGACACATATCTGAATGCAGTAATTACCAAAGTATCACAAAGTATGAGAACTGAGCACCATCTCTCCTCCAACAAGGAAGGCGAAAATACTGGAGCTTTCCAGAAACTGGTGAAAACATACTGATTTCTCTACAAGAAACTGCTGCAAGTGTGCATGCACCAACAGTCATTCAAGTTGTAGGCTACTTCTCAACCTGTCTCCGAGTCCTCTTTCTCGCATGTGAGAATCCCAGAGTCACTATAATTTGAGCATATTTACACTCCACGCTGCTTCCTTTAACAGCCAGTTCTGTAACACTACAAATTGAAACATCAGACTATGGGAGCCTCTTCTTTCTCATGGCTCCACCAAGTCTGGGCAAAGATATGGAAAAGTGCATCCGCATCCTATCAAAAAGACGGTCCTCTCCACCAGTCAGTAGTCAGGGCCAGCTTTAGCGCTCTCTCTCGTGTTTCTAACTCCATGGGCTATTTAAGCTCATATATCCTGTGTTATCAAATCTATTTCAGCTTTCTGCATGAACAAGCTGCTAATCTCCCATAGGGACTAGAAAAGTAAACTCAACAAGCAGCAAAAAAAAGTAGAAAGGCGGGAATAAACACATAAACCGTGAAACATGTAATTTCAGGTCAACTCAAGTTCAAGCACCTTCATCAGTTGCTATGCTACCAGCTTATGATGGTGGGAAAGGATGAAGGCAACAAGATTTTATAGCTTCATCTATAGAAGCTATTTAGCAACTTTTGCTTTCTGGCACATCTCTGTCCGCCATGAATGAAGGATCGTTAGTCTCTAAGCTGCTGAAATGGCAAGTGACTGGAGGTATTGACTACTATGAAGCAGCATGGAGCGGTTTGTCTGGATTGATTAAGTAGCTTAATCCATAAGCAACCTGCTAGGTTTGCAGGAAAAGCCTGCGGCAGGATCCTTCATTTCATTTAAGGCACCACGAGGAATTAAACATCCCATTGCCCTTTACCACCCTGTCCACCACCTAAAGATGTGCAGAACAGATGAAGAACAGTAAGGAGAACTGAGGCAATAGTCAGGCTGGAGTTTAAACATGAGAGACCACCACGGTGGAGACTTGTAGATTCAAGGACAGCCATTCTGCTGTTGCACCATTGATGCTGATCTCTCTTCTTGCAAATACATTACGTACCCCAGCGCAGGGTCAGCTTAAACAGAGAGGACACTGGTGTGCACGCACGCAGTGCGTTTCAAAGAACTGCTCACAGTTAATCTTCACAACATATTGGTGAAGAAAGTATAAGCATGTTGGTTTATAACTGGAAATAATGATTCTGGGATGGCCGTAGGGCCAGAGACTGAACATAGTCTTGTGTTCCAGACTATAGACTTTATGACCCCCTACAAAGAAGCGTATGCCAGGCTTGACAAACAAATTTAGGCTCTTTCAGCCCATAAAGCAAAATGTTCTCATTTAAGCATTTATTTTCCCATGACAGATCTGTGAAAAACACTTATCACATTTGACCATGAGGAGGCAAGTCAAATCTGACACAGCCTCTAGAAAGCTGACGCTGTAAGTACACAGCAAACATGCCAACCGGGATCTCGGGGAGCCACCGTGGTGGAGACACACCACTAAAGCGGCACCCCAGGAGCTCTTCAACCCATGTACCTGTATCACGTGAAGCGGCATCAAACAAACTATCCAGGCAACTAAGTCTCAGAGCAGATGGCCACCTGAGTGCATGTTTTCTTGGTAATAATCCGAGCAAGAAACAGTTCGGATCTCAGTATTTGTACAAAACTTGGATGAATCAGAACTGACTAATTTTAAAAGAAACTTTGCCAAGTGCTCGTTTCAGGAAGTCACTCCTGCCTTAACTGACTGAAATTACATACTTGGGGAGACTGTGAGGAAGACAGCACAAGGAAAGCGCAGGCTTTGCTGTTATCACAGCTATGCTTAATTCAAATTTAAGTTATATCTCCTTACTTCTTTCCCTGTGAGTAAGCATAGATGTACACCCTAGGAAACCTACAGAAACTACTCGAATAGCTGGGTATCAATGACACTTAAATATTCCTTATGCAGATTCCAAAACATTCACAGTAATAACACCTACATAAATTGTAATACGGTTTACATCTGAAGTAGCACTTTTCATCCCAGAACATAGAGATTAATTACCCTTCAACTTTCACTGACAACAAATACACAACAAAGTGTGAGAGAGTGCCAAGTTGCTGCCACTAACTGTTCTGCTGCCACTAAGGCCACACTGCTTATACAGCTATGTGAGCCATCTAATCATTTATTAAAATGTCAGTATGGCAAGAATCTTTGCTTCTGGTGGCAAAAAGAATCTCATTGGCTCGCAAGACAGACATAAGGAAGAACAACTTGAAGCTTCATGGCAATTTCCAGAACATAAAGGGATCTCTTCCACCCTTACGTCGTACGCCAGTCTCTCCTGCTAGTGTTAAACGTGCACAAAAGAATAAAGTTTGCCTCCTACACAGAGGCATCCTTCTCAATACTGTATGTTTACATTAATACTTACACATTCCGACTACTTTTTTTTCCTGAAAGAATGAACAAACTTTCTACTTAGGAATGCAACCGAAAGAATATCTGACAGTCAATTCTATTAACTCTAAATATGCTACGATAATATAAGGAATCTTTTCAAAAAATACTTTCTCCGATTATTCCATTTTACCTTAACATAAGTTGAACAGGGCTTGGGACCGTGATCTTCACCCCACTGAAATGTTACAGTTCAAAAGTATCTGACATTACCTAGATGTACCTCAAAATCTCACTAATTTAGAGACAATGCAAACTACAGCAGCTTTCTGTCTTCTCTCTTTTTTCTTGTTATAATAATAACACTCATACAAGGAAAAAAAGATAATTCTTGAAGCATAGCTTGGTTTGGAACACGAGGATCCATGTAGATTGAACCCATACCATACAGGTAGAGTTTTAACAGCGCAGACAGTTGAGAAGTGATGCCTATTGACACCACAAACTTCATCTCTGATAAACCCCATTTTGTTTCAAGAGTCTTAACCCTGTATCACAACCTTCCCTGTGAAACAGCATAAGAAACATTTCAAAATCTCTTTGGTGTATGAAAGAAGCTATTTTGTAGGCATTAAAGACAAGAGATTGAAGGCCTAAGACAGCAATCTACAGGGGCGAACAACGAATGACATTTCTACTCGCCTATTCTTAGTGCCACCAACCCAGTGAGCAACCAGTGGCAGAGAAATTACAGGGGATGGGAAGCGAGAGCCGGTAACTTCCCCAGCCACAGCGCAACGGAAAAAATGTCCAAGCACAGGGAGTAATTCCCTAACGAACACGCGAGACCACTCCGATAAATCTCATAGCCTAACTAAGGAAAAGCAAACAGAGGATTTTCACTAGGCTTGAAGGCCACCAGAGATGCAGCATCCTGGATCTTATAGTTTTCCTGCTTTTTTGTCAGTCTCCAGATATTCCCAAGAATGTCTGCAGTTACGTAAGGAATTCTTGTTACATACATACTCCTTACTTGCTGCTCTGTTGCCGCCGAGACAGTTAATAAAACCAAGATCTCCTACTATCAGACAAATCTGGGAGCCTGTTTAGGCTCTGGAAGAGCTGCACAATGGTCTCTGGAGATTAGACTGTAGTACTGAGGCGGTTTTTAATGGGTCCTGTATCTGGAAACCAGCGTTAAGTCAATGTTAACAACCACCTGGGTGCAGCACAGATGGGATCCTGCATTCGAGGTTATGCAAGAGAAGCCTGTCGATCTGCAGAAGAAGCTATGTCTGATTCCCGTTAAGTTTTGTGCGTATCCACCAAGACCTGAAATCAGCTTCCTTCAAAGAAAAACCCTATTATAAAAATACCTGTTTCAATGGTAGAAATGGTAGGTTAAAAGATTTTATCGAGGAGCTAACAGAGTATTTGCTTTGCTCTTCCTAAAATAGAGCCTGCAGACATCCAAGAATCATCTGCATATATGACTAAGTAAATTACTAGTAGTTTCTTTATTGAAACCTTCCTGTCCAGCGGTTTCTGCTCACAGTATATTATTCCTCTCCCAACCAATGTAAACTGAACCTGGGCTTTCCTAAGAAAGTTCCGATTCAATTTGGATTTACTGATTTAATCAGCTGAGCGTTTCCTACATTGCCCGGTCCCCTACAGGCATACATTTATTAAGTTCCCGAGATTCACTGGGCGCTGCAAAGGCAAAAAAAAAAAAGAAGGGAGAAAAGAGGATGGGAACTCTACTAAGACATGGAAGAAACTTTTTTTTTTTTTTAAACATTGTGAAGAATAGTACAAAGGATTGAGATCATAATGATGGATGACCCTTTCAGGACGATGCACAGTATACAAGCTTTGCTATACGTTTTGTTGCTTTCTAATACCAGTATTCCCCAAGTGTAACTATCAAACAGGTCAAGAATCATCAAGAAACAGCAATTCACCCGTGCTTTCTAGCAGAAACAAGATCATCAGCCTACCTAAACATAAGGCAAAAATCTGATCAAGCACTACGCTACTCCAGAGCGGGAGTTGGAATCACTACTGGCTGAAAGGAGTGGATTATGGGCGTTTATACACGTACATACCTGCCAGTATTTGTACTGCCGTGATGTCTCTAACACCGTGGTGATAAGCATGGTACAAACAGCCTCTACACCAAACAGCCTGGAACGCAGCACCCCCGCAACGACACGAAACAGCGATGATTCTCAGGCAGCAAGACAGGCTGCAGCCTTTCTGCATTATCAGCCTGTTACCAAGTACTTTGTAGTCATAACAACAAAATTGAGAGATGTCAATTACCATAATAGCGAGCACATAATTAGCAGCAGCCTGAACAACATGTCATCCTGCAAAACTGAAGAATCAGCAAATGAAATGCAAAATGACCAACACACGATTCGGCACCAAAAAAGTTTTCTTCCCCTATTAGGAGTTTCAAATTATGACTTGCAAAATAATTTTTCTCCTTTGGAAGGACTGTTTATCACTCTGTACAAGGACTGTACTTCTTAACAGAGTAGAAAAGTCATTAAGTTAGATTCCATTACGCTGTGATTTGAAGCATTGATGGATAAACAAGTTCAGCAAGGAAATGCTACAGAATTTGGAAATCTAAGTTTTGACCTCCAGAGCTGCGTCTTTCACATTGAAGTAAAATATCAAAGGTTGATTATCTGAGTATTTGCTACATACATAAAGCAGAGTTAGGACACATCAGGGTTTATTTTCCCGATTACTTTCTATATGTGGAATTCCTGTTGATACAGATGAATGGAAAAATTTCAAGTCGCTGTATAAGCTGTCATATATATCATCATGAATGTCTGTGCTAAAAAAAATTTAGCGATTTTATTGCTACATAATTATCAAGCATGGGATCAAAATTCCCCTTTCATACCGTCAGTAATTCCTGTCAGGTACCTGGTGAAACATACAATTTCAAACACATCTCAACATGAAACAGTACTGCAGTGTTTCACTGAAACGCAGGAACTGTCAAGAGCAGCAACGCAAACCAGCTAGAGGAACAGGCTTGCACAATTGCCTAAAAGCACCTGACCTAATTATGCTTAGTAAACTGTTCAGTCCCTCAGGTTTTTTTCTTTTTTACTTGCTGTCTTTACAAGCAGAAACCTACACTGTCCAAATAAACTCCGGTTAATAACTAATGAGATCTTTCCTCAGTGTCACAGAGAATCATTTGCTGCTCAAACTTGTAAATTTAGATTCCTTCCTTGGAGCCAAATAAAAATCACATCATCGTGACCTTCGGAAGAGCTAGAGAAAAATATTAGAGGTCAAACCTTACCCAAAATACTCGGACCAGGGAAGTCTACTGCTTTGTAAGTCTATTTAAACCGAATTTGTCGTGTTTCACTCAGAGTTCCTCTTTCCAAGGTATCTTTAAAAACAGCAGAACATCCCCTAAGTTGAGAACAGGCAGATACAGATTACGGTGTAATTCTCTGCTTTAATGAATAGCTTCTGATCATTTCACTATCATTTGTTAACCGTTCACCAGCTTAGCTCCTTGTAGCTTTGCTTCATTATTTAAGAAATACAAAAATTATTTGGCTTCGTGCCTAATTCTTCTTTAGTTTAGGCTGGTACAAATCCAAAATAAATGGGAGTTACCACTGTGATGCAAATAAGTTTCTGCTCTTTTGTTCCCCAGTAATCTGAATGTTGATGATTTCTTCCCCTTCGCAGGCAAGCTGATGAGAGCCAGCACCAGAGGGAAGTATTTTCCAACAGAATCTGCACTGTGCCTGCTCTGAACCCATTTGTTGCTTAGTAGGACCCTGGCACAGCTCCACAGTCCGACGAACACGATTAAAAACGACTTGATGAATTTAGTCTATTGAAGAGGTGGCTATAACCAGTCTGGCGGGAGAGGAAAACCACTATCTGCTAGGTAGAAATACTTTGTGTTTTCCAGAATCGTTTAAACAACAATAGGTCTGTAAGACCCGAGCACAGACAAATTTCAAGCATCCTAATTCCAATAACGGATGGCTGTCAAAAACTCTGCAACGGCCAGGAGCAAAAAGTGGGGACAAGGCAAAAGAAACTACTGGGTGGCTGCCTATACTTTTCACTACAACATGAATATTTGATTAAATCCTGGGGTATCGGGAAACAGGAGATGAGAGAGTTAGTCGGGAAAGGATGCTACTCAGCAAACACAGTTGTTGCAAGGCAGCGGAGCGAAGCCTGCCTCTGAGGGTCTGGCTCGACTCCCTAACAAATCCAGGGCAAAGCAGAGCCGGCAGCTTAGAGTCAAAACAAGCAACGCCAATTGGATAAAAAGTGACTAGAGACCAAAAAAAAATTGCTGAGGAGTTAGTCAAACTGGCAGGTACACACTAACCACATCCAAAGCTGGCCTCTCTGGGGCACAGAGATAAAATAATCGGGTTTTAAAGAGCGTCGTTTGTAGATGGTTTGTGATAAGGTTGCACAAACCCCCCATTTTGAAGAAGTGCGCAATAATTTCATAAAAGGGAAGAACAGAGTTAAACACATCTGGACCTTCTGAGCAGCTACGGTTGGTTCATGCACAGGTATTATACACCCTAAGCAACACACTACTGGATTTCCTTCCCAGGACAGTTAAAGCAACGAAATAACCAGCAAAGGGTGTGCTGGGACTAATGGAACAGATGTAGAACCAGACACAAAACTGAGACAAAACCCTCTGGAATCAGCTTGATTACAAGTGTTCTTGATTATTAAAAGCGAGACGAGAAAAACAAACAGTGGACACAAACCTGCTGTTTTCATCTAGCAAAATAGATTTCAAAAGTTTTAAAGGAGAAGACATTGGCTCTTTAATACATTATATTACACGTATGCCAACAACTCTGCTGCTGATCTTGACAGCTGCACTTGAATTTATTTGTGTAGCTCCTATTGGAAGTTGAGTAAAATATGGAATAGTGTGGATCCGCACAGTGACTTACAGCCATTACGTGCACATCTGTCACAAACTGCCAGTTTGAACGTGCTCTGCCATGCAACTGGCAGGCATTCACTTCAGTGTTAATAACATCTGTGGCTGTATTTTCTTGGGATCTACCAATATTCATTACATAAAAGCAAGCTCCCCTGAAACACGGACAGTAAAACCGGGATGAATTCACACAGAATGTACAAGCGTCAGTTGCAAAGATAACAGTGGTCCACTTATCCTGATGTTGTTGGAAATGCCTGAACTTTATCTAAGAATGTAAATCACCTCTTTATATACATTAAAAAAAACCTCCCAATGATACAAAGGCACATCATAATCTAGAACTAAGAAGATATACGTTACAGGGAGAAACAAGATGTTCATTCACGCACACTTTTTTCCTTTTTATAGGGTTCTTAGGAGCTCATTTGGAATTTACCGTGCATGTAAATGCCAAATGAATTTCAAGTACTGCATTAGCTGCCAATCCATTACACAATATCTTGCAATTTTAACTTACAACTTCTAACTGCCTGTGGCACCAGTTTTAGATTCTAGTCCTTACAGCCCATTGCTTACTATTTAGACAATCTTGTTATCCTGGGGAAATCACAGTATTAACATTTCATACCACCTCCCAAATAACGTGCACTTACGATGCAACACTGCCCAGTGGTTTATAATGGAGACAAGAACACACATAAGTCTATAAATAAGCTCTGTTCCACAGCAAAGGATTTCAATACTAAAATGACTTTTACGCATTTGTGGTTTAAATTGAACCACGAGAGTTTAAGGTCCTTCTTTATGAGATGTTAGCACAACAGGCAAGAGCAGGGAAAAAAAAGGCAAGAGCACTGCCTCTTCCATCTTATTAGCCAAAATGACTATTAAGGCCTGATATTCCGGAGTGGGAACTAGGACAACTGAAAAGTCAGCATGCCATGTCTTCCGTCAGCCCTGTTACAGAGAGGAGAGCTTCTTTCGCTGGGAAATCCAGCACAATGCACTTAGGAGAGCTGTAGGAGTAACTGGACGCCCTCCAGTAGCTCATCATCCCGAGAGGCAGAAACAAGGAATTAAGCAGGATCATAATCCTGGATGTCAGAAAAGCAGACTTTGGCCTGTCGAAGGTTCTGCTTGGAAGATTCCCATGCGACCTGGGGCAGAAGAGTGGTCCAGTGCAACTGGCCGATTTTCAGCGATCACCTTGTCAAAGCTCAGCGTTACCTGGCGAATGAGCTGCTCATTCAGTTATCACCACTGACAACACAGGACTACTGGAACCACTTTCAGGATCCTGCAGAGAACACTCAGCTCAGCATGCCATATACAATTCAAGATTTCCAGGAAACACACACATCAGCTGTCTGCAACAGCTCAGGGCTGGGAAATAGTCCCATAGCCAGTGGAGCCGGACAGGGTTTAAATCAGTTGTATCCAGTTGCTGGTAGTTCCACAAACAGACTGTCAATTTTATGCTTGCAGTATACTAAAGATTTTCTTCATCAGAAAGCCAAAGTTTTCATAACGGTTTTGTGTACGTGTTCATCAGAATTACTGCTATAATTTACACTTACATGTTTAAACAAGGCATAAACAAGGGTTTTGATTTTTACCGATCTGGACTTTTAAAGATCTACTTGTAACACCTTCCAAAAGGAACTTGCAAAAACTAAGAGCAGGTATCCAGCTTCCTGAAAGCATCAAGATGAAAAAAAACAACAACGCGAAACAAAACCATTTCTTTGCATTATTCAACACAAGGAAATAAAAAACTCTGAAGACAGAAAACTAGACTGTGGTGCAGTTTGTCTTACCAACGTAAGGTACACAAAGGCCTTCACTAAGCTTTAATTGTGTCAAACCAGCAGGCAGTGAAACAGACCTTGAAGAAAGCAGCACACAGAGCGTTCCCGTGGCACACTCCCACACGTATCCAAAGCCGTGTCTGTATTATTTGGCCAGAATACAATCCACAAGTTAATATTCACAATTAGCTAACTTGACCCACATGGCCTTTTCAAGTGCCTTTTAAGTGCCTTTTACTTGAATTGTATGTTACAAACCCCTTCTTTTTTTTTTTTNAAGTTCCATGCCTCCTTCACACATTTAGTAACAGCAGCCTCTGGCTCTTCAATCAGTGGAATCCTTCAAGAGATCTAAGGTGAGCACACAAAAGGGTGCACAGGCACATAGAAGCTGAGATTTTAAAAATTTCACCCAATACAATTAATTACTTGGCTAGGTTAATTTATGACTGAATTGCACCCAAATCCTATCCTCAGAAATTGAAGTGCAGACGTAAGATTCTAAGCCTGGGAATCAACGTTTTCTATGAGAGTCATAATAACCAGACATCAAAGACCCAGTGATGAAAATCCATACACGTTAACACCTTCTCAGGACACCAAGGTCCTGCAATTGAGCTAAGGTAGGGCAGCAGCAGCACGACCAGCTTACTTTGTCTCCGAGCAGCCTATCTTGCTTTCAAATTCCTTGGAATTAAGAGAGAAAGAAAAGACATCCCAGCGTGATGTCAGCTTGATCAGAATTACTCAGTTTTCATTGTTCAGTTAAAAGTGCCTGGATATTAAACTCAGTTGTATTTATGTACAAGATTTTTCAGTGAAAAGTGATTTATGTGGGTAACAATAGCATATGCAGCTCACAAGTAGTTTTGAAATAAATCTAAAGGCATCCTATTCTTATATGTAAACAAGGAAAAAATGCTTAGTGGCTACATACGATGAAGAGAAAATTTGCAGTCCTGGGATTACTGTGTTTCTTCTTAAAAAAAATCTTTCTGAATGTTGCTGCAACTTATTCAGTAGAATTAACTATAGTGTAGTGTAACGCAGAAGGCAACTGCAGTGACTCAAACCAGCACTTAGACACCACAGCTCTCCTCTACAGAGCCAATTTCAAGGCAAACTTATTAAGTCCTGTCTATAGGAGAGTGAGAATCTAGCTGAAGGATGTACAAACACAACAGTTGAATACAGTCATATCCAGGTAAGGTACAGATGTAATTTGACACATAAAAGCAGCTAAGAACTGCAGTATGGTTCATACTGGGAAAAATATCTTCTCATTACCTCTATCCCAAGATTACCTGTATTACAGGATTTACAGGATACACTACTATTGCTTCATTTGTTGGAAACGGCAGTGGAAAATGCGATCATGGATCATTGATGATTGTTCAAATGACAAGCCACTCATGGAACAGTTAAGAATTGCAAACTGAATATGCAACACTCTTTCAATCCTTTCCTTTTCCACCGTCAGGATTGCATGAGACAGTGTAAGGCACAAAAACTCACTGTCAGTGGTAAATCCTGTGATGTGCTTTAGCCTAAAAAGATACAACAGGTAAGATCTATATTCTGCCATTTCTACTTACCTGGTCTTTACAGTTTCTAGTTAATCCACGTCAGTGTGTCCAATTAACAGACAATGAAGTGGATCCAGCCTTACTAAATGATTCATCCCACCTCTGCTAAACAGATCATCCCATTCTCTTTTTCCTGCAAGATTCTCAAACATGGACAGGGATTTGTTCTCGGGCCCATAGAAACTGTTCTGTCCCCTCTTCCCAAGGTTTTTTCTGTGCTGACCTTTGCCCACTCACTTCACAGCTGGGGGCACATATCTCACGATGAAAGTTTAGGCATTTCTCATCACACAACCAGCTACATACCCAATATATAACGTCAAACGCGTTCACCATACAAGAAGCTTCCAAATACCAAACAAGGAAGACCCGGGACTAAACCTGGAGTGCATCCATAAAGAACTACGTAGGCCCATCACAGCCAAAGAACATGGCTCCTTCCTTTCTGCACGTGGCATTAAGGATTGAGAGGAATACCCTAGGATTTATGCCTGTAATATACAGTTTTAAGGCCAGTTTGTTTAGCGGGTTAGCATTTCTGGTTGTTAGCCAGAGTTCAGTGTCCCTTATATACAGTGTAATGGCTTGAATCACAGAATGTTAAGGGTTGGAAGGTACCTCGAGATCATCTAGTCCAACCCCCTGCCAGAGCAGGGTCACCTACAGCAGGGGGCACAGGATGGCATCCAGGTGGGTTGGGAATGTCTCCAGAGAAGGAGACTCCACCACCTCTCTGGGCAGCCTATTCCAGTGCTCTGCCATCCTCAAAGGAAAGAAGTTCCTCCTCATGTTCACATGGAACTTCCTATATTCGAGTTTATACCCATTGCCCTTTGTCCTATCACTGGGCACCACTGAAAAATGACTGGCCCCCTCCTCCTGGCGCCCTCCCTTTAAGTATTTGTAAACATTGATGAGATCCCCCCTCAGTCTGCTCTTCTCCAGACTAAAAAGACCCAACTCCCTCAACCTTTCTCCATAAGATGTTCCAGCCCCCTAATCATCTTCATAGCCCTTTGCTGCACCCTCTCCAGCAGTTCTCTGTCCTTCTTAAACTGGGGAGCCCAGCACTGGACACAGGACACCATCTGTGGCCTCACCAGGGCAGAGTAGAGGGGGAGGATGACCTCCCTCCACCTGCTGGCCACGCTCTTCTTGGATGCCCCCCCAGGATGCCACTGACCTTCTTGGCCACAAGGGCACACTGTTGGCTCATGGGCATCCTGTTGTCCACCAGGATTCCCAGGTCCCTCTCCGCAGAGCTGCTTTCCAGCAGGTCAGGCCCCCAACCTGTACTGGTACGTGGGGTTATTCCTCCCCAGGTGAAGGACCCTACACTTTTGTTGAACTTCATACTGTTTCTCTCTGCCCAACTCTCCAGCCTGTCCAGGTCACGCTCAATAGCAGCTCGGCCTTCCAGGCTGTCAGCCACCCGTCCCAGCTTCGTGTCATCAGCAGACGTGCTGATGGGACGCTCCATCCAGGTCATTGATTTGGACATTGCACTTGGACCCAGCACTGACCCCTGAGGAACACCACTAGTTACAGGCTTCCAACTAGACTCTGCCCCACTGATCACAAGCCTCTGAGACCCACCTGCTAACCAGTTTTCAATCCACCCCACTGTCTTTTCACCTAACCCACACTTCCTAAGCTTGCCTACAAGAGGACTACAAAGGACTGCTTGTTTTATTTCCTTTAATAAGATAAACAGATACCCAATGGATGAACCAGTGAGGAGCAGCAGCAGCATGTCTTTGATATGGCAGCAACTGCCCCTTTTCACTGTTTCATAATACGACAGGTTCCGCTGTGGGAGCTGAGGTCATGATAACACTTTTTTTACAGAGATATTTTGTGGTCATGACAACGCTTTTTAAAATAAATATTTTCACGGGCACCGGCCTAAGGGATCAAGATGTATAGCGTCTAAGATACGTTGCAAAATCTGGCAGAACTGGCAGTAAAGGGGCAACTGTTGAAAATTACTCTATGAACACAATGAGAAGGAAAAAGTGTTAGAAAGGCTTAAGTTTTAGACAACCTCCTGCATTTAGTGTAGCCTCCCCAATGCATTTCCTAAGTCTGTGCATTCTAAAATATCAGCCCTGTTAATTTTCCTTGTTAAAAACATAAAAAAATCCAGAAAGCAGAAACATAACTTCTACACTGTAGATGTATAAAATGGAAAACAAAGCTTCTAAGGAAGTTCCCAGAGCAAAGAAAATAGGACTTGTAATGAGGCAATCTAAATCTGTTCTGAAGAGCAGAGATGAGAAAGGAAGAATATTATTTACCATGATCTGCTATTTCCTTTAAAAGCCCCCTTAGAACAAAGGTAGAGCTGCCTGTATTTGAATTCTACTCCATCTGGTCAAGAAAGTAAAATACAGGAAGAATGTTAAGAAACAGTTTAAGGAGAAAACCACTTTTCATAAAGCAGCAATTTAAGGGAAAACTTGCAGTGACTCAGAGTCCTGTGTCTTGCGTTGTATCCTATTTCACCGGTGACAGTGTCACAAACTATTTGCTCATCCTTGTACAGACAGCCCCAATGTAGAAAACTTGCCCATGAACAGAGAAGCAGATCATTAAGATTACATTAAGAGTTTGGTCTTCCCCTGAAACGTGAATACTGAGAGCATCGTAATTTTGGGGGAGCATAAAGCCCAACATTTTGCTAAAACATTTCTATTTTTGATGGCACATCTATTTTAAATGTTTCTGAATTCTGCCAAGAGAACAGTAAGGGACAGCAAGAGATGAAATAAATACCAGAATACTTGAAGGGGAATGTAAATAAACTGCAAGTGAAGGACAAGCTTGTTCAACTTCGAGAGAAGCAACTTATTGCTGAACGTAGATTGCAAAATAGAAAATGCTGTCCATTTGCAATGGCTTCATTCTTACCCTGCCCGCATCTCCCTGCCAGTTGGTGTGACAGAGCCAGACAGAGTGATTGCAAACAACAACCGTGTGGATAAAGGGTAATTGGACAGGGAATCGCTTTCTCGTTTTCACTGCTTAGACTCCATGATGCCTATTTCTCTCCAGTTTCATCCTCTCTCTGCCTTGTGAGTGGACGTGGACAAATAAAGATCGGTGCCCCAGGGTGCTCGCTATTGATAAAGAATATACGAAGTAAAACTTGTTACAACTTAATATACTCTGTATTTGAGTCTGACATCTTTTCCATCAGCACCAGGCGCAAAGTACAAACGTCCAGCTATCACAGATCAGCAGTGTGGTATCCTGCCCCAGTACTGGCTAGTTATTGGCCCTCTCAGATAGATAAAACCGCACCTCCTAAATAGGAGATCATCTTCCACAGAAGGAGGGAACCTTCTCTGAACTCACTAGAGCAATTTATACCCCAAAGCAAGCAAGCCACAAGCAATTGTTATGCTATGGAAACATCGGATGCCGTTTTCTCTTAACGAGATGATTCGTGGTTGCCCCATATGTTGTATTTGGTTTAACGTGGGAAGGTTTTGGAATTGGGAGGGCCAAAGGGATGGCTTTTGTGAGAAAAGACCAAGAGCTGCACCCCACGTTGGACAGAGACAGTTTCAGTCAGCTCCAAAATGGACCCACCACTGCCCAAAGCTGAGCCCATCAACAACACTGGTGATGCCTCCGTTGATAACATATTTAAGAAAGGGTAAAAAAAATGCTGCATAGCAGCTGTGTGTGAGAGGAGTGTGAAAAATGTGAGATAAACAACGCTGCCAACACCAAGGTCAGTGAAGAAGGAAGGAGACGGGGTGCTCCAGGTGCCAGGGCAGGGATTCCCATGGAGAAGACCATTGTGAAGCAGGTGGTCCACCTGCAGCCCACCAAGGATCACAGTGGAGCACATATCCACACTGCAGCCTGTGGAAGACCCCACACCAGAGCAGACAAATCTCCTGTGTGCAAAATACACTCTCCAAGTAGTATCAAGACCAGTGATAGAGGTAAAAATCGAGGGAAGCCCAAAAGACGGCTTGCTGTCATGGATGGTCTAACGGTTTCAACTTGGAATTTTTTTCTTTAATTTAATCTGTTACCCGTTAATGCAAACTTCTGGTATGAGGTGTTGCCTTAAAGGAGAGCATACACAATTGCAAAAATAGTTAAGTAAACACCTTTCCTTTCCTTCCCCCCCTGCCTTGCTTAACTTAAGCCAGAAACTTCTCTTACCACCTTTCCCACGTAAACTTCCCTTGTTTTTGCCTCAGTCCCTCCCAGTTCCTTCAGAGAGGAGTCAGGGAGCACAGGAGGCTGGTTGCTGTGTAACACCTTCTTCCTGGCACTCTGGGCTTACTGGTCTCCTTCTGCCACACTCTTTCCTCAGCAGTGTCCGTGCCACCGTCCCCTCCGTGATGGCACTCCGCATTCTTTAACTCCGCAGTAAATGCAGGACTTGGAGCTCTGCCTTACCTTAAGTATAAGGCTTTCAAGCACATATTGGACTTAAGAGTTTTAAGAGAAAAGCTAACAAATGGTAAATCCTTGAAAGCCAACAGTCAAATTCAAAGACCTCTGAATTCATGGGCTGGCTGTGCGAGTTTGAATTAATTTAGGATCCCAAAATTCCAGGTTATTGGCTTTCTGAGGCTTTCCTCCCCCACAGGCAATGAGCCTCCTTCACTTTCAACGGCAGCTCAGGCAAACACGTAGGCTTAGTGCCCCAATCCCATTTACATCACCCCCTCACTCTTCTCCTGTATTAATTGGATGGACCTAGATTTTACATTATTTGAGGAGAACCAAGTCATTTTACAGCATGGGTTGCAGCTCACCCTCACGCAAGTTTTCCAACATATCAGAAGTACCACAGTCCTGGAATCCACACTGCAACGCCCAGTGCTCTTCTCTAGATGCTGGAATAGACGTGTGCACCTGGGGGGTACTGGTAAAGAGCACCAGAACTTGCAGAGACGAGGACAGGGCTGTTCCCGAATGCTGAAAAATTATATTTATCTCCAAGTGGACATTGCTGCCTCCTCCGCTCCACCTTACGCTTCTGCAAAGGAGGAATTTCAGTATCTTGTAAACACACACACAGAGTCTGGAGTGGCTGGAATTAGCAGAGTATCCCAGCTCCCCATTGCCAGCTTGTCCGGGTTACAGATATCTCTTTTTGTAATCATTACAATGCAGTTCCCACAGGTTAATTACGTTACAGTAGAGAAACTAGTGACTTGGGTAAATTTTATATCTTATCTGCTCTTCACTTCCTCTTGCTCCCAAACCCTTCTCTAATCAATCTAAGAGGAGACAGATGGAAAAAAAGATGCTTTTCAAGTAAAACAGCGGCTATGGAAAGGGATTCCAACTAAAAAAACAGCACCCATCAAAACACTCTGCTTTCCTATGCATCGCTTTAAAGAGTCTTGCAAATACCAATGGAAATGATGGGGCGTCTGATGTTTTGACAGAAGCAAGAACATCATTAAGGTAAGAGCTGTCAGCAGGTATTTTATTTTCTCCCTGAAGAATAAGGCTACTGTTTAGGCATTACTTTTCCACTAAATCTTTTTTCTTTTATTTCCATTCTATAATGTAATCCTGAAAGATGGCATACTTTATTTGCCTGTGAACTAGATAGATTAGAGAGTAATAGTGACAGCTTGTGAATAGAATACTATAACCACATGTGATTCAAAGTCCGTGGCCAGCAGAGATGCACTAATTGCCCTGCCACTAGGATAAGAGAGGAAAACTAGTCCATACACCAGCGTTTTTCTCATTGACACACCCAGATGACAATGCTGAGGCAAAATTAGGTAACAGGAAGAGGGTACCAAAAATTTTACTATTTCATAAACATTAAATAATGACATACAGAGCTTTAATTAAAAGAGATGGCTTTCTGTACATATTAACAAACTCATCAGACCCCACATATGGTGCCATGACCAGCAACAAACAGCCAGACAAGCTGATGACATTAAGCACAACCATAGGGACCAAAGATGGGCAGTCTTGCTCAATGGATAGCACCAGGGTCTTTCGTCTTAGCAGGTGGAGGATAAGAAGTGGGAGACAAGGTACAAACCGAGCTCAGGGAACAGCCTTAAGAACACAGACACAGGTTTCGGCAGGGTCTACAGATGCTGACAGACTTACTGCGCCCAGCAACAACGTTCAGAGGACGAGCAAATCATCGTTACCACAATCCAAGCTAAATGCCTTTATTTGTTCATTAACTGCTTAGTAGGCCTCTTCTACTGTACAAACACTAGGAAACGCCGCACCACCCACAAGCAAGTTCTTCACATTAACAAAGGGGAGGAAGTTCAAGAAAGACAGCAATAGCCTTGAGGAGAAAACTGGTGGCAAGAAACAAATAAAGGAATGAGATCAAGGAACCAAATCTGATGAACTGTAGAGGGAACAATGCAGAACCCTTCATCCAAGGCTTTCGGAGAGCCAATGGGTGCTGCTCAGAGGAAGATGCCTGGAGATGCACCATGAATATAAATGTAGGTCAGTCGCCAGTGCCAAACGCTGCTACTCATACGCTCCAACTTGGAGAATTTGAGTCCAAATCTAGCAATTACAGAACCAACAGGAACTGCAGCTCTTGAGAGACACACAGAGTATTTAAGGTTCACTCAGAGGAAATTCCTGGAAGGTACTCAGAAACTCAGTGACACTTATTCAATCCACCACACCAAACAAGAACTAAAATCCTTTCCCAAAGAAGTGCTACATGTCAGTCTGGTACAGAAGATTAGAGAGGTCAAGCAGATCTGCTAGAACAGACTCCTCAGAAGACATTTATCAATAAAAGAAAGGGTTGAATCAGAGAGTGAAAATACAGGGTACTTCTTTATCAGGAATAATACAATAGATGTTTATGCTCTGCACTAATTTGTTTAACGGTACTTATTCAGAAATCCTTAGTTATTAAAAAGACAAGTGGCATGTGAATAAGTATTGTTAGATGCCTTGAATACTGAAGCAAAGGCATTTTCTATAGAAGAACAGCAGGCATATGAGAGGATGAGTCAGATATTTATGTTCCCTATTTAAAATAAAATTAGCAAGCTTTTAGAGGAACACACTGTTTCCAGATCTGTAAAAGCATTCATGATCATATCTGCACTTTCCAACCAATGCAGAGTTTTTACTTGTTCTCGTAGATACATGGCTTTTGCACCATTCATGTGGCACATAACAGTGATGAACACTACCTCAAAGAGTAAAAGACACTCTGGAATCAAAGTTGTTTTACTTCCACTGCGAATAGTGTGAAAGAGAAGGGAGTGGACAAATGTAAAAAATGTGCATTGTACATATAAAAGCTGTTTGGGCAAATAAGTTCATTCATCATAGTTAGTACAGCAGGTTTGCAGCTATTTCCATACTTCAGCGTTAAGAAACGTGTGAGACAATGCGTCTTCAAACCTCTAGATCATGCTCTCAGAATTTGCTAGCCATGTATTTTCTCAAAGCATCTATCACACACGCACACTGTGCAGGCTCTTAGGGGGGAAAAAAAAAATCTGGTTCAATGCAATCACATCAACGAAAAATTTAACAAAAATTCTAAAATTACTCATTTTTAACTACTAAAAAAAATCCATATGGGCTTTTCCGCTTTTGCAAGGACATTCAAAGCCCAAAATTTCCTATATGAAACAGATGGCAGTGGTATTTACTGTAGTTTATTTTCCTCCAAAAATCCACAAAGAAAAAGCTGTTTTCAAAATGTTTCTTTCCTTTTAACCACTCAACAGTCAAGTGTCTTGACTAAAATTAACCTTGTTACAACATTCAAACTGACCATATTAAAAATGAACTATCTTTAACCTGTGTAAAATCAGCACTCCCTAAGGCTGTCTTTAAAGAAGAGGAAAGGCTTTTGTTGACCAATTAAATTTGAAAAGTTTTTTTGATAAGTAAAATACTAACTGGCTATAACTGATGTGAACTTAAGATATCGCAGGCACTGTGCTAATGGTCTGCCTGTCTTTCACTTGGAAAAACTGGAGAATTCCAACTTTTTTTCAGCTCTGTAGTATTAGGCTGTGGCTTGACGCTCCAGTGACTTCAACAAGCAGCAATATTCAACTAGAAAACGTCTCCTTTTAGATCTCCCACTCCACAGAAACCGTGTGATAGAGTTGGTTCAAGTATAAATGGCTTACTTTTGCAAGAGTTCTGGCCAGGGACAGAAGAGGAACGTATTTTAGCTTCATACAGTTCATCATGTGACTACACAAAGATCCAGAGTAATTCCTTCCTAAGGGCATGAAGGACTCCCATCTCCAAGTCTCATCCTTTTATTCCAGAAAGCACTTTAGAGACTTGTTTCTTGGTCGAGATATAGCAATAGGACCAAAGCAGAGTGAAGCAGGAAGAACTGGGCAGGACAAGAGAGATCTAGTAGTGTGTAAGTAATGTGGAAAGCTCTGGTTCTGAAGGACATGCAAAAGAGTGCAAGAAGAGGTGGATTTAAGTGCATCCATATATATATATATATATATATATGGCTCTGCACAGAGGTAGGGATGGCCAACACTACAGACGGTGGAAGCTGTCCACTGTCAACTAAGTTGGAGAAACTCCAATCACGTCCTCTGACAACCATCTATTCCTCATCCCAAAACAACCCTCAGTGCAAATAAACCACATATAACTAAATGAAAAAGCGAATTTTCTTACTATCATGGAAGGCAGTCCCTAAGCAGTAGATTCGAACAGAAAGTCAACGTATATACCTGCTACGCCGGATTAACTTCCGGTCTCACAAAGCAACGTGCGTAGATGTGAACAGCACACTCGTTAGGGCCTAAGGACACAAATACACATCCCTACCAAATTTTGTTTTCCTTTTCTTCTTGGATATGTATTTCACGCAATATTAACCACGCCCCATCCTTCCTGATTTTATTACTCTAATTAAGTTTGCATTTGTTAATTTTCCTGAAAATTGAACCCAGCGGGGTTTTACTGAATACTTCCCCCCC